>CABFVX010002179.1:0-41178 GCA_902151425.1 Timema shepardi | reverse complement strand
GCGATAAATCAGACTAAAACAGTTTACCAATCAGAACACATGCCAACATGTGTATTTATCTCTGATTCGCAATTTTGGAGAAAACTAAGAATTTGTTTTTACAAAAAAATGTAAAAAACTATTTACCATAACTCTTGTTCCCTTCCAGCTAAGCTCAAGGTCATTCAACCATCAGCATTTTATTGCCGTCTTTTAACAATGAAATATGTACAATATTAATAATATGTTTTTAAATAAATGAAATATAAATTATAATATTAATAATCCTCATTAAATAAGTGAAATATTAATAATATTAATTAAATAAATGAAATATTAATAATGTTCATAAATAAATTAAATACTTATAATATTAATAGTATTTATTAAATAAACATTTCATTGTGTACACCTCATATGAATGTCTAGTTATACTGGTACGCGAAAAGCATAAAATAGCATGTTTGAGCCCTTATAACGTGAATCGTAATGTTTTAAAATCATGAATCTATGTATAGCTTGTAATTATACATGTGTTAAAATTGTGCAATAAAGTGTTGATGATAGAATGACTATAAGTATACCCTGATTCTGGTAGACATCCTGCCCTGAAACGCCTTATTTTGTACCAGAATCCTATTATATATATCTGGAAGGATAAAAGGTCTTCAAGAATGGTCTTCCTTTTACCGTTATCCTACAAAAATACTACTAGATAGTAGGATTCTGGTATAAAATAAAGCCTTTCAGAGTGGGCTTCCTATCAAATCAGGGTATAGTAAGTAATATTAGAATGTGCATTATGTTCGGTTTAGTATGTAGTAATTAAATTTATATTTTTCATATTCAAGGTAGCACTATAATTTTAATGGACTAATTAAAAGACTTAGCTCTTCAAACAAACTTGCTAACTTGAGCCAGTAGCTTGATATATTTTTCTCCCCACTTTAATTCTGATGCGATCTAAAGTTTAATTTATCAACTACAAGTGTTCATCTTGCCTGAAGGAAGGACATTACATGTAAGGTTCTCCAATAACAACAACAAAAAGCATTTTCCGCTGGAAAAATGGTGTTCCTTCTATTTTTTCTAACACACACACGCGCGTACCTCCGCAGCGCACATCACCAATAAATAACTCATACTCGGCAACGTTGAACATGTGCGGTAAACTACGCAAGTCTCAGTCCAACAAATGGAACAATGTAATTGTGTACGTGTGGCGCGGAAAATAAGGTTTCACGTTCGGCGGACTGAATAATATTCACATTCATTTTAACACAATGGCTGCTTAGCTGGCGCATTTATGAAGGAGTTTTTTGGTCTAATTTTGATTAAATTATTTATATACACTTTTGTTAACACCATTTTCATATGTAGCTACTTTTTATATCCATGCATATATATGTTTTGTATGTATCTGTATGTATCCTGCATCTGTCTATGTATTTATTTTATTTATCTCTATATATATTGTTCGTGTATCTATACAAATTATCTAGTGTGTATGTAACTTAGTTTTACCAGTAGAATCGGTGTATTAGTTTGCATTACTGATGAATGCTGGTGCATTTTCATAAAATTAGCCCCCCATATTTATAAGTGGTAGCGTTAAATTGGTTAGTGTAAGTTAAATATCCTGAAAATTTAATCAACCCTGCAGTACAAAATAAAAGTTAAATATCGTTCGGTTAAAACGTCTACTTCTTGCATCGGTGGGCACGTGGAAAAAGTCGTCAGAGACACCTGGTTTGTTTTTCTGGTGATATTAGTAAGTTGGGTGTTTGAATCCCAGCCGCGTGTGGGGTTTTTTCATTCTATTGTGCTACTCTCTCCCTCCACGCAAATGCTGATGCACCTTACTTATGAAAATGACACCGTTTCACTATAGCTAGACCTAGAATGTTGATATGCTTCCGTCAATCCCACACTTGCCAGGAACATGCCTTGCGTTTGATAGTAAGGAGACCACTACGCGAAGGAAGAAAATGATATGTTAACAGTTATATTTTCACTATGTAATATTATGTTAATTTTTGTTTCTTGCCAGCAACTAAAAGTCCATAGGTTTAAATTGATAGAACAGGTAGATATAATATGGTCAATATTATAATTTTGGTATCATTCAAACTCTAAGGCAAATTATACATTAAAAATAACAAAAATATTACGCCTTAAAAGAAAATTAATTCATAATAATCTACTAATGATGATCAACAACAACATTTTAACTATTTTACTTCCCTATTAATTTTGGTGTCACTCTTATAAATGAGTAGTTATATATATATATATATATATATATTTATAGTTATATATATATATATAGTTATATATACATATGTATATATATAGTTATATATATGTATATATATAGTTATATATATGTATATATATATATAATTTCACATAAGCACTCTGTTAGTAAATACATGGACATAAAATCGCCCAAGAAGATTTTTGAGAATAGTTCAAAGTTAATTTAAATAGGCGTCATCTGACAATCATTTAATAATGCTTAGTTAAAACTAAACCCAAGAATTGTACTAGAAAATGTATAAAATAGAGCCAATACTTTAGTCTGTTGTTACTGGCAAATGCCAAGACATGACGCTTGGAAATGCTTAAAACGAGACAAGCGTTATTTTAAATAATCAAGTTTTTGTTTCATTTATCATAGCCTATGTTATCTAGCAAAGCGTGACCTAAAACAAACTTGGGACAAAAATTACAATCATAATCATACCATTGCTGATAATTTATTGAATGGGGGACATTTTGCCAGGACTAAGGACTCCTTGCTTCTTTCTGCCACAACCCATTCTGTAGCCGCTGTTTTTATCCAGGGTGGATTCAACTTTAATTCACTTTGCAAGTGCATTCTCATTTTAATGTTACCACAAGGGTGCATGCACAGATAAAAAATATCCACCCGGATTATATATTTTTTATCAAACGTTCATACTATTTATTTATTATTGAGTAACTTTGAGCATATAATGCGTTTTATTAAAAATGCTAATGAGGATAATCATCGACGACCATTAGGATGATTCACTTTATTTGGAACAGATCCTATTGATTGGCGTGCTATAAGACCATTCTTCCAATGAGACCCGAGCAGCGTAGCGTGGTAAAGTGCTCACGCAACGAAAAGTGCGTGATGGATGGTCGTTTTGGTATCTGTATGAAAAACGCCATCGTGCTATTATGGGAAAAAGTTATCCGATTAATGACGAGAGTAAGAATTTAGTTTTACAATATCGAAGACAAGTTTTGGGGAATGTCTGCAGTTTTCTTCTGAATGATTTATTAGAAACTAACGAATATAGCGGAGAGGATTCTTTGATACATTTTTTTATTTTTTGCAATTTTCTGCATACTTTTATTTCCCTTAGTCAAGTAAATGTTAAACATGTTTCTGCATTTTCGGTAATTGTTCATTATGAATTCATTAATTGAATACTAAATGTTAACTGCTTGGGTCAGCATTAACTATTTTATGTTAATGAAAGGGAGATTTAAAATACAAATATTAAGGGGAAAAACACATTTTTGTCATATATGTTCTAATTTACTGAAATTCTGCTGAAAAACTGTAAAAATCAATATTTTGTCTATTGATATATATTTCTTTTGTTGGCGCTTCGTGGTCCGGTTTATTGGTATTTTCACATTCGGGGGGCCAGAAATGAGAAAGATACGGATTCCAGAAAATTTACCCTCAATTTCATGAAGGGAAGTGAGATATTATCTAAGAGAAACCGCCCCTAGTATTAGTACATTCAGCCAGGATTTGAATTCCGAACTCCCTGTCACTGGCAATCCCGTCTATTACGAAAGTGACGCATTAGACTGCTATCACCGATGTGAGTGATATTATTTAGTTTGCCTTATATACAAAAGGAAAGTAGTGTCTGTCAGTCCGCATGAATTGGTCGAACACTTCTAAACCCCTACAAATCTGAAATTTGAAAATTAGATACAACCAGAAAGGTATATAAATATGGAAGGCTTCAAAATGGTTCTACAGGAATTATGAGGTATTGGAGGGGATGGGGGCTATTTAAATATAAGGAACACATTAGGTAGTAGAAAATTGAAATTTGGCATGCTGGTATAAGTACCACTCCGAATAATCAAACAAGTCATAAATTATGACATTTCAAGTTCCGAGTTAGTGAAATGGGGAGAAAGGTGGGATATATTATTATTATTATTATTATTATTATTATTATTATTATTAGCATCGCGTCTTACTACCCGTTCGGGTTATACGCACTTACGCTAATGTGTAATGGTAGGGTGATTGTGAGATGAAATGAAGGACCTACAGTTTAACGTGGAATCCGAACCACGGTGGAGGCCTGGCATTCCCCACACTCACAAGATGTCTTGTCAGAGGTGAGGTGGGATATAAACTTTCAACTCTAATATAAACTATTTACAATGTTGGTAAATAACTTAAACTCGGCAAGAAGGTAAAGGGGCCACTAAAAATAACCAACAAAGTCAGACCATTTATAGTTTTAAAATGGGACTCTGGGAAATAGGGGTGAGACGTGGGTGGGGGGGATTTGCAGAAAACTACACTTTTAGGTAAGATAGAAAATTAAAATTTGCCAAACAATTCTTCAATAATTCTTAAATATTTTAAGTCTATGGGTGGGGGCTAGTGAAATGAGGTGTTTTGAAATCTACAAAAATTATCTAAAATATTACTTACTATAGTGGTAGACGATTTAAAATTTTAAAACGGGTATAAGATTCACTCCAAACACATTTTTTTTAAATATTCAAAATGAAGGACCGAAAAATGGGGGAGGGTGATCCCCCTCTAGAATTTACGAAACTAGTAGAATAAAATACTTCCTCTTTGGTAGAAAATGTTAATATTTACATACATATAAAGAGGCAACGTCAAATAACCAAAAGAGTTTTTTTTATCTGCAAACAAGAGGCATTAACGTGGGGGAACTGACATTTTCAAAACCCCATAAAAAAACTTTTTGGTATGGTAGTAAATTTAAAAATAGCAGGAAGGTAGAATGATTACTAGAGAGAACTAGAGAAGCATAAAAGTTTTTAAATTTTATATTGGAAAAAAGAGGGGGCTAAGAATTTCAAAACCTGATTCAAAAAACACATATCGCTGTTGTAGAAAATTGACTATTTAAATTTTTAATTGGTTTCAAGAAACAGGGGGCTCTAATTTCTAAATAATGGGCTAGAAGAGAACCATTTTGGATGTGATTCTTCGGCGCGAAGCAAACTGGATCGGACACATCTTTAGGAGGAACTGTCTTCTGTACAACTTTATAGAAGGAAAGAAAGGTTGATCGAAAGAGGAGCTTAGGAATGAGGATTCAAATACTAAATGACTTGAAGGAAAGAAGAAAATTCGGCGAGCTGAATAAGGAGGCAGAGGACAGGGAGCATTGGCGGTCTAAGTTATCTGACAAAAGGAATGGACCTGTCGCAAGACAGAACACCCAATAGTAATAATAATTTCCAAAACTATTAGAACAAACAGCCTCTTGGTGGGATAGGCAATTGATACTGTGCAGATGATTGCAGGGACCAATATTTCTCAGTAACAACCTATTATTTCATCCATGCGCTTTCTTGAGCTCTGATGCTCTTTTTACTATCTCCAAACCACTCAGAGAGAGAAAATATTGTGATCTCCAAAATCACTTTAATTCGACATTTTAATGGATGTTGACATTATCCCGAAAAAGTGATGTCCGTGATGTCATTTGTTTGAGCCTATGGACGAGACTATTTTACAGATCTTTCTAAAACTTGGTATCCAGGGCTTTAATAAGGCTTCCTAGAGGGATTTTGAAATATGCTACGTAACCCTAAATTTAAGGGTGGTTTAATTTAGGGTGAAAAGAGCAAAGTTTTGTTTCATCTTCTTTAATTAGTTTATTAGTATTCATAAATAGTCATTGTTTATCATTAAAATCAAAATAGTGCATCTCATTTTCACGGAAAAATGACTTAAAAAGCAGGCATGTCCAACCGCTTCTCGTCTGAGGGCCGAATAAGTTTTTGGGGAACGGTCCGGCAGCCATAAATAAAACTTATAATACCTATTGCCCAGATATATAAAAATAATAGCCTAATTTGTTGTTTATTTCTGCAATTTTAAGTGTTTCAAATTGACATGCGGGTGGGCCACACAGAACGAACTCGTGGCCGTGGGCTGGATCTGCCTAATTCAAGGGTACTTCACATGAGCGGATCTCTCCGAGGGTGGGCCGCACAGAACGAACTCGCGGCCGTGGGCAGGATCTGCCTGATTCAAGGGTACTTCACATGAGCGGATCTCTTCCGAGGGTGGGCCGCACAGAACGAACTCGCGGCCGTGGGCTGGATCTGCCTGATTCAAGGGTACTTCACATGAGCGGATCTCTCCTACTTTGATTACCTGCGTAATGTTTTGAAATACGAAATAATATCAGTCACTAAAACCTCGTAGGAATAATAAAGATAAACAACTTTTAATTGATTTTTTTTTTTACAAAACCACTAGTCTCTGAGCTATAAGAAAGTATATTTTTTTTAAATGAAGTTCTGGTAAATGGTAAATGTTCCATTTTTTTCAGTATGTTTCTGTAACAATGTATCTTATTCTCACAAATCTTCGGATATTTAAGTAAATGTCTCCATTCCTTGGGATGGTAAATAGAGCCGTTTCGTTTGTCCCATGTCGATCGTGGCATGTAAACCTGGAAGATATGGGAAAATACCTTTACTGAAAAAATTGGAAGGCCGTTTAGCTATTGCTCATAGAAATTCTCGTGTGTTGATATAATCAGTCAGTTCAGAAAGTGCACGTTAGATGCGTCAACTAAATAAATAAGTTATAATAATATAGGTAAAGGAGCGAGGAAGTTTATGCAGTGCATCGTCCCATTTATTTCACTGGGTTTCTGTAATAATGTACAATACATCACTTCGTTCCACTAATCTTATAATCACTCTTCGGTAAAGGTTGTGTTCGTTTTTGCACTCAGTTTATGGGCTGGTTAATGTCTAAAATTAAATTAAATTAATTTATTGATTGGCATATTTTGAGTTTGTCTTGGCTAGCTTGGCACTGTACTGTACAAGAAGAACTTATAAAAAAAAAGTTTGCAGCCGAATGTTGAACGTCTTAATTTGATATAGTTTTGATGTCTGTCTTTTCACATGAATTTGTTCGAACCCTTTTAAACATCCTGTAAATATTAAATTTGGCATGCTGATAGGTACTGATAAAGTTATCTGTAAAAGTTACAAAAACACAAAAAAAACTGACGATTTTACAATAGTGGATTGTATTATGCCAAAAAATTTGTAAATAAATATTTCCGTTTCTAAATTACAAATAGTTGCTCTGTGATTATTAGTTGTTGTAACTATTTAGACACCAATTGTTTTTACCACGTCACTAATCTCAGGGCCAGTTAATAGAGTACACAGGGGTAGAATTAAGAATTTAATATTTGATTTCTTATCCCTTTGGTTAATTTTATTTTCTAAAAAAATAAAAAATAACAACGTTACTTAAAGATTCCAGTTTCGAAGAACGGGCACGCCATCTAGTTATTTTTTTCATCTTCTTCTAAGAACCGCGTCCTACTACCTGTTCGTGTTAAAGGTCTTTGTACTAATGAGCTAGGGATTATGAAGGCTGAATTTTAGATAACGTATGTGGCCACCGAAGTGGGTTGTATGAAAATTAAAGAAGCCTAAATCACATATAGGCTATGTTGTCTTTGATTTTAAAATGTTCATTTTTCCTATAGTAAATATTGTATATTTTTTATTAAAATATTACAAATGGTGTCGCGTTATAAACGATATATGTATTATTTTGTTAGGTTTTCAACACTAGTAGCTCTTTTACCATTTGTATACTTAGATTATAAGTATTCTTATTATTGTGAATAGCACAAACTTGGGACAAGAATAATTCCGAGGATTTGTTGTAAGAAAACGTGTCTTTACAGATTTCCGAGAATACACACAACTGTTTTAGGAAGGGTTCAAAAGATGATGGTAATGTATAACACGGCTCTGTTTGCTGAAGACTTAAGTAAAGTTACGTTCAAAGTGCGTTCCGGGGAATTAGAAGGAAAACTTCCCCCGAATAATTTTACAAATGAGTTTATTTACATTTTAAACAAAGCGACTAGGTCGGATAATTTTCAAACAGATGTTACGTGTATTTGTTTGTGCGAGAAAAATGAGATTAAAGAAATGCCGGGTGTGGGAGTGGAGGGTCCAAAAGGGTAGGAGGGAGGGGGATATAGGAGGATAAAACAAAATAAAATGTAAAAGTAAACTTTATTTGAGTACATAAGAGGATATAATTAAGGAAAAGGTTACAAACTACATTTTTAGTACTTTGTTAATTTAAGTATATTTGATTTGTTCAAACCAAAACGGGACATGATTGCTTGGAAAAATAAATCTTTGTATTGATACAGGGTATTTTAAATTTACATTAGTTACAATTTGAAAATAACGCCTCTGTGGTCTGGTGGTCAGAGTTTATGGCTACAGATCCCCGGGTTTGATCCCTAGTGCTTCTAGAATTTTTTCTGTAAAACTGTGGGTCTGGAACAAGGTCAACTCAGCCTCGTGTGTAAACATGAGGAGTTATTTTAATAAATGTGTAGTGGCTCTGGTCTATAAAACTGAGATTAATGGCCATAGGGTTCGTTGTGCTTATCACATGACAACCTCTATCGTTAACGGCGGCGGCCGCTTGGTCGCTATAGCTGGATCGCTGGTTCAAGCCATGGAGTTTTTTTTTTAATTTTACAATTTTAAAATTCGACGTATTAAAATACAATTCCATAAGTAACGTATTATTATAATCCTTAGGTTCTGTCAAAAATGTTGGTATAACCTTTTAAAACTGTTATAGTTTAGTTAAATTCTGTGACTACCTTTTCTTAGGGGGACATTAGTTCACTTATTACAACACTACCATGGTACCAAAGCTTGTTACATAGTATGTATAAACTCCTAGTAGGGAAGGGCTTAAATTCAGGAGAACTGTTAATGTAGAACACTACCTTGTGACATAGAGGGACCTCGCTAGCTTCCTCAAGACCCGAGTTTGAAGCCGCGAGATAGCAGTTAGTCTAGAAAGCCTACGTTGATGGTTGTTAACGAACTCGCCAACTCTCTTGGGACTAGAGCGTTGGAAATAAACTCTCCTCGTGGATTCTATTGATTTTGCTCGGACTAAAATAAAGAGGAAATATATTCTTTTTTCTATAGTCATTTTGAATTGGTTTTTTTTTAGGATTCAGTTATTTAAATTACTTTAACCAAGGGACGTATTTTTTTTGTGGGTTTTAATATCGTGTATTGGAGAGACAACATTATCACATCACACAGACCAAACACAATTTCTCCATGTGAAGGACACTTTTCTGTAAAATCACAACAAACGTTATAACCGCTGGTGAAAACATTGTTATTCTACCAGTAAACCTATTTGACTTCCTGTGTTTAATAGATTGGTACTAACAAATTAGTGTTACATAATTATATAACTATATCTATCCACGTCCTAACATCACTGCCCGCGGCGGTGGACGCATTAATAAAGACGCAAGGCTCGGCTTTTCTGGTTTGCCGGTGAGGAAGAGGATAGGGTTCAACTCCTGCCTAGATCTACTAAGAATATTTTGCATTAAATGGTTTCCCACTCTCTCTCCACTTGTCTGTGGGAACACTTCTTTTAAATTTTATCTTTCTCGTCCCTTACACATAATTTCAAACATGCGGATTGCCTGAATTTGGAGCGCGGATGGATATAAATGATTATTTTGAACTATTTACTTACACTAAAATGTTAATGTAAGATAAATGTGTGCTATGATCATAGTTCTGTGAACTTTGACCTTAACTTAAGAGATTAACAGTTTCTGATGAATCCCGTTGTGAGCGCTGGGTGTTGTGGTTTGAAAGGCTCAGTTATATAATGTATGTAATCATTGAAACCGTGTTCGTATACATTCCCACGACTGTAATTTCGGGACGATGCGACATTTCCTGAGACACAACAATAGTGTAGACCTACATTCAAGTCTGTATTTGTCAAGTGGTTCGCATTCCCTGCTGAATAATCCACCACGTCCCCAACAGAGCGCAGCGCGAGAGGAGTGACAGTTGACAGTCGGGACAGTAGACACGGAAACACGCTCTCCCCCTTGAGTTGTCGGCTACGGCTGACTACTATTCCCCTAGCGGTCTCGTAAGATACTAACTTCTCACCGTGGCATCTCTCCTGAGACAATGTAATCCAATAGCACTTTCTCATAACTTTAATAGTATTTTATAATTATTAACACAGTCGTGTATGTCCGCTTGCTTTAAATATTATTTGTATTAATATAAATGTCGGTACAGTATCGCAGGTGTTACCAAACATACAGCAGGGAAAAAAAACATATCCATGAGACCTCTTACAATTGCTTACAATACTATTACTAATATTATATAACAAAAGTTAAATTTTATTGGTCTTTTAGAACTTTACTCGATTACATATTCAAAGAAAAATAATATGTTTTTCATATACTTACTTATGCAAAGAGTTTCGCTTGCAAAATGGAAAATCCAAACAATTAAAATTGGTTTAGGGCTGGTGGGTTGGCAATTCATTACAGACAGGAAAGGGGTGAGGAGGTCTGTGTTTTAACCGTCTCGAGTTGGAACCGAATAAGTCACACCAACTTAGTTTTTATCGAACGCTATGGAGGAGCAATAGTTACTCTTAATATATTCTCAACTGATTAGTGAGTCAATGAATCAAATAAAATTAATAATGGTAATATTTATTTTATTTGCACTAACACAGTGGTGGAATACGTAACTAACTGGCTTCCAAACAATACACAATAATTTAGCGCTGACTGTTAAGTGATCGCAAATATAAAGATTGATTAAGTTCGTACATTAGGTCGGTAATGATACGAACAAATGACTACCAGTAAAAACAAAACACGGGCATTGAATTTATTTAATATTTGTATGATTATAGTATTTGATCTTTTGTCATCTATTAATGTATGTGATAATAAAATAAACCTTCTTAAAACATTAAGGGTCTGAAACGGGGTATCTTACCTTACATGACGAAAACAAATTTAGGGTATTTGTAAACAAGATGCTTTTGATTATATTTGGCCCAAAAAGGGATGGAGATACTTGGAAGTGTAGGAAGTTACATAATGATTATTTACATACCCTGTACTAATCACAAAATATTGTTAGCATAATTAAGTCTCGTAGATTACGGTGAGCAGGACAGGCAGCGTGAATGGGAGATTCTAAAACCTTGTTCAGGGTACTGACTGGTAAACTCAATGGGAAGACCTAGACACAGGTGGGAGAGTAACATTAGAACTGACCTGAAATAGAGTATAATGAGGTGGACTGGATAGTACTAGCTCACGATAGCGATAGGTGGCGTACTTTTGTAAGGACGGCAATGAACTTTAAAGCTCCTAATATCATAGGGTAAGTAATACTTTGGGCTGAGCTTATTTATGACAATAATACTTCTTTTTACACATATCATCACGCTAAGAGCTTACGTTAAAAATGGGTCTAATAATACCCTTAGACTATCCCGCTTTATTCCGTAGTCGCAAACATAATGCCAACCTTAAAGTAAACATTAAACATTGACAAATATAGTTAGAATAAATTTAAAATCAGATAACTAACGTGTTGACAATTCTAGCTCCGTATCCTGTCCAATTTTTAGAAAACTTTCTGGCCACAATTGATAATATTTACTTAATAATTAATGTCATTTCAGATAATATTTATCAAATGTGACAGCTGCATATCACACGACTTGACGTATGAATACGTCTCAGATAAGGTCCTTCCTCGTACACAACAAATGCATATAATGTAAGCTACAGCACAGCAACCACTTTTCTTTACTTTTACAAAAATATGTATCCACCTATTATGCATCAAAATTGCTAAGCTTCTTGAGATAGTTATTTTAGGTATTATGATGATTATTTACATTTGACGGTGATGTAAACACTAAAACTTTCAACTAATGGATCTTTTTAAATACACACATCGTTATTGACAAGCCTCTGCATACTTAACAATTTTTTATTTATTTATTATTTAGCACCGCGTCTTACTACCCGTCCGGGCTATACGCTTTACGTACTAATTACGCTAGTGGATTAGGAATTGGGAAGGTTGAATTAGAGGAAGTGAGCCCGCATTTGCGTGGAGGGAGAGTGGAAAACCATTTCGGAAAAACTTCCCCCAGTTCATCCGACCGAGATTTGAACCTCGATCTCCCCGTCCTCAGCAGTCGGGCTTAACACGACTAGCGCGTTAGCCAACTACGCTACCGAGGCGGGTCATACTTAACAAGTTGCAGTTTGGTATTCCCTCTTAAGATCTGGAGTATCTGGACCTAGTTTTTTGATAATTCAACACATTCTTACTATTATCATGAAGGTTTTTTTTAAACGAATCAGTTTATTTTCTGCGTCGATGGACACGGTTTGATTTCAAAAAGATGGTGCATGTTCTAATACAGCGAAAATTGTTTTGATTTTTTTTAAAGAAACGTTTGAAAACGAAGTGGTCTCGAACATTAAATACCTAACACTCATGGTGGTTAATTCGATTTGGTTGACCTATATTACTACTTCCCATGGAGATAAGTCAAAGTGAAGGTGCTCAGAACTTCTCATTGCACATTAAATGATCTTAAGAGCCCGTCTAACGGCCAATTAACCTGTAAATTAGATAGGCCTACAACCAGAAAACCTATTTGAGTGTGGGTTTCTGCAGTCTTCATTTCTGAAGATAAAATAAGCCGCCCTCACACTGCAACAAATATTTTAGTTTTTACCATACGGTTGGTCGTGATCCCTCTTGGGTTTGCCAAAAAGATTATGTGGGCTGCAGCAAATATTGACAAACGTAAGAGAATTAAAGCTTTTTAATATAAATCTTTAAATTATAATACATTACAACCTTTCATTCTATAGTGTTTTAGTTTATGGCAGAATTAAACGACCTCGGCATGATAACACGAACACCACAAATGTATTAATAATTTGGAAGGTGACCTGATGGTCTAGGGGTAAGGTGTCAGACTTCTGTGCTGGGGCCCTCGGTCCTCGGTCCTCGGTCCCGGCACAGATTTATCTGATTACCAAACCCTTCCTTCAACTCTGACAAGACATCTTGTGGATGTGAGGAATGCCAGGCCTCCACCGTGGTTCGGATTCCACGTTGAACTGTAGGTCCTCCATTTCATCTCACAATCACCCTACCACTACACATTAAGTGCGTATAACCCGAACGGGTAGTAAGACGCGGTGCTAATAATAATAATAATAATAATAATAATAATAATAATAATAATTTGGAATATTGTACTCAATATTAATAATGGTGATCCAAACAGTCTTACAAGATGCATTAAACGAACGTTATCAACTAGGCTCTGACTATGAAATACATCTATTACTAACATAAATTAGGTGGCTGTCTAGCTAGAGACCAGCTTGGAGGCGACTAATTGATAAGGTAATGCTATTTTTGACTGAAAAAACAAACCTTATATGTATCGTATCTTTTTCACAACAATGTTTCTCTGTGCAAACTATCTTATGTGTCAGATACATTTGAGAAGCTCAATAAACTGAATATGTATTTTCAAGGAGAGAACACAAATATGTTTATGTTGCGTGATGAAGTCCTAGCGTTTACGATAAAGATATTCATATGGAAGGCTACGTTAGAAAATAATTCATTAGAAATTAGAAGAATTTGCAGAGCTTTCGAGGACTTTAAATTAACTTGAATTTTCAAATCAAACCTTGAATGTCTTTTTGGCTTAGCATTAAGGTGTCAAATACCCAGCATTCTCTGAATTAGCACTCTCGCTAGTCTTACCATTTACAACATTTCTGTGAGTCAGCCTTTTCAACATTAGTTGTAGTAAAAACTAAATAGCGTTCTCGACTAAACGACTCGGAAATTGCCATGAGACTTTCACTATTCAATACTAAGCCAAGATTGAATTTACTGTTTCAAAATAAGCAAGCTCACCCCTCTCATTAAATGTTTGTGCTTATCACTAAATACTGTTCAAGAGTTAATAAATTTTCTAATTTTCTTATTTTTATATACACATGTAAAGTTTGTAAATTATAAAAATGTAATTAATTATACTTTAATATAACTGCATGTATGCATTTTTTGAAATAAATATGCTCATTATTTCTATCTTTCATTTAATTGAACAGCTCAAAAGCAGTTACTAAATCGATACTAACAAAAACTAAATTTAGCCATGACTGCCTGAGGTTGCTAATACATTTGTTTCGTGAAATTGGGTCGCGATTAAAAAAATAAGTTTAAGAACCATGCACTATTAACGACGCTACTCGGGTCGGGAAACGGTTGAAGTTATTTTCTGCATCTCTCAACCCAAATTATGTTCCAGTAGAATAAAGCGTTCATTTGTACTCCGTTCCGTGCGGCTTTTGAAGGGGTTTCGGGTTAGTTTGTGTTTCATGGTTCGTGCCTCCTTTCTTCACGTCAGCAACTAACTTATTTGGAGGGGAATGGGTGAACTTTACAGTTCTGTTGTGATATGAGTAGTTGTTTCGAATTGTTGGCTAAACTCGCTCTTCGCTCTTGCTCTTGTTAATACAATCATAATAGATACTTGTATATTATTTGTATGTTCTTGGTTCTCAACTTCTTGCACTCAACTTAGGTTTTACTTGTCTCTTGGTTAGACGTTGTGCTTTAAGCTAAGATGAAAGGGACCGAGAGTTAAGGCCAATATATTTAGAGTTTTTACAGCAAAAAATTATTTTGGCCATCTATATTAATAAAATGAAGTTTGTTTGTCAGTCATTGGCACTGCGCAATATCTACCGCACGCCAAGATCTGAAATTAGGGAGAAAAAAAATAATAGCCCCGGTTCACGAACACGTGCACCTTGAAGCCGGAATATAAAATTTGTATTAGATTTTTTAAATTAATTTAAAAATGGGTTGGAACCAAAGTAATAGTAATAAAATGAAGAGTTTATTTGTCTATTGTGAGCATTGCGTGACGATATCTACCACACGCAAAGGCCTGCAATTTTGAAATCTAATAGCCCCTGTGAACGAACATGTGCACCTCGAAGCAAGAATTTTAACATCTAAAGATTATCTTCCGCGTACAATAAGTAAACTAAAACATTTCTCCCGGACAGTGGCAGGTATTTCAACTTGTAATAAATACGAGTAAAATATTGCTTTACTGGATATATTTCGTTTAATTTTATACAAATATTAATGACAAAAGTTGAACGGTACAGGGGGAAAAGGTGAAAAGTCCTTCTTGAGCTCAAATTGAGCTAGTGCTCCCATCTGTTAGAAAATGAGACCTTTATAATGCAATTTAGATTGTGGTTAAAAGAGGTCACCTTCCTATTTAAATATGTTTTATACATAAAAGGTAATTTGCTGGGGTCCTTACAAGGTTTGCGATACTAAAGTTGCTGTCCTTGAAAAGGTGTGAAATGGGACTTTACCTTTTATCTCTCTGTACCGTTCAGTTCTCGAATATTTGTCGTGATTATATTGGAATGAAAGGATTCATTTTTAGTTTAGTTTGGACTTGTTAAAAATTGTATTGCCACATATTTAGGTATAACTAGGATCTGTATTTAACTGGGTAGACCTTAGTAAAGAACTCTGTAAACTATTTAAATTAGCAAATTATATTCAAGTAGAAATTTATCTTGGTTTATACTATATTTTTTTATTAATTTCATAAGCCCCTCTTATTTTATGACAAACCCATTTTAATAAAAGTTAAATTAACCGATAAATACATGTATATTCTAATTTGAAAAGTAGATCACTATAAAAAATTATGGTTTGGATAAAAACATAAAGGTCTTAAGTGGAAACTTCTTCACAGATGGTATTAGGACGATAAATTAAACTCCGCATGTGTTTATGTCTTCCTTAGTTATTTATGACAATATGAAACCTCCATACTCACAGCTCGATGGTACTTCTGTGACGTCACTAAAGTCAAACTCTGGCATGGACTTGCCTGTACCGTTCTAATTAGCTTGCTGTCTTTCACACCAAAGGGACCTAGAACTAACGAGCTTCCAGTATAAGAGAGTCAAGGAATAATACTTTTAAACATGTTTTTCTTTTATAAAATTAGGGAAGATAAATCATGTTTTAAATGCTTATGATGACAGAAAGGCCTACCTTTTTAAAAGCTATTAAATAATATCAACAAACGACCTTACACCTTAGCCCAGTTGGTAGCGTGTCTCTGTTCCAAACTTGGGGATTAGAGTTCAATTCCTGGTATGACCGAAAAAACAAAATAATTAGTTAAATAAAGGGTCTTCTCTTTAACTGTGATGAATTAACTGCCAGGGGAATGGATGTTGTGTCTATTCTAGAATTAAGTTAGTTTGTATTCGAGTGCTGATATATATAGGTGACTGATAAAGTGTTCGTTAAATATACCCAAATAAATAAAAATAAATTCCAAACTAAGGAATTTGAGTTTGACGATCTGTATATTCTTTATTTGTTTGTCTATTTTCTATGAATTGCTACTCGTGATGCTTTAGATGGTCTTCATTTTCTCCCCGAAATATGTTTCAGAAGATGGATCTGCTTTTTACTCGCCCCCAAGAACCTGAGGCTGTAAAATTATTCGAGATTGCTTTCTCTCTTTCTCTCTCCTTACTGCCACCTTCTAGGTGGGAGTGAGCCGTTGATGGGTTGTTGAAGGTGGTTGGAGGGGGTGAGAGGATTGCCAAGGAGAGCGTTCACAGATGAGGACGTTTCCTCGGCGGTAACCAGGCTGCTTCCTTCCTTGCAGAGTTTTCTCTCCTGAAAACCTCTTCAGATCTCTCTCGGTGGGTGCTCGCCCCCCCCCCTCTCCATCCCTACCCGTATCGATTCTTACAGAGAAGAGCGTGCCCGCTCGTGACTTTGATCAACCGCAAGGGTTCCTCGCCCTCATAGCACACCTGTGCCAGGGTTTCTCTCACAGATTATCTGCCACATTAGCTCTGCCGGACCGATACTTTCATCTTGAGGCGAACGTGGCACATGCTCACTTATAAAACTCAGTCCAAGGTAACAGTGTAAGGGCCGCGAGAAAAGGTGTTTTGCATGTTTTAAATCAAAACTTTTTTTGTTGACAATAGAAAACAAATAATTCTCCAGTAAAAACACATAGTTTAGTTTTCTCCAATTGATGATATCACCATTTCTTGAATATGTCAAGGGAGTTCTGGAATTTAATGACAACTGTTTCTCTAATTTAAAAAGTGTGTCTTCTAATTTCGCTATACTCATGACAGATTTTCAACAACTTTTTATCATCATATGAATAACCGGTCCCGTGGTATAGTAGTCGGTGCACCTGGCTACAAACCTAGGGGTGTTGAGTACGATTCCCGGCTGGTACCATGGGTATTTTCCCCGGAAGGGTAATCACCCCCTTTTTTTTCCTCACACAAGATTGTTTCTAAAGTCAGAACCAGCTTTACTATTTACTGGGATGAGCAGGTACCCTATCGTATATCACACGGGTAGGCCTATTATATGATTGGAAAATTTATCAGCATATAATATTTTATTTAGTTTTTTAACATTAATTATTTATATATTTTGTAGTCGTACACATTTTTTGCCTATATATTATGATGCACCTTAACGTTATATGTACCCCAGAATACAAAATAGTGGATTTTACTCTTCCTTATGTCCCTGAGCATAAATCATAGACGGTTCAATAGATCTGGTTCTAACTTTATATTTAGATGTGACGTAGCATGACCTTGGGATACATATATTTATTTTGGACCTAAAACTTAAATTAAGGGTCCCTAGTTTATTTATAAATGAGTTTTTTTTTAATTTCTTTTTTTTCTAACAATTGTTCTAATTATTTTGTTTAAAGTTTAACATATAGGCCTAACTAGGAAGTTTTTGAGTTGGCATAAAATGTATATATATTTTTTAAATTGTTGAAGGGTAGCAAGCATACTGATGACTGATTGTTTAATTTTAATTTAATTTTAATTTCTTGAAAATAGCTCTAACAATTTTGTTCTAAATCGGTATCTGGATATTATTTTACTTGCCAAATAATAATGTGTGTTTATTTTTCTAAAATAAATTAATTTAAGAATAGCTTACTTTGACATATTTTAGAAAATTTGAAACATTTCGAAAACGACCTTTAGGATTAGCTCAAAATGAGTTTCTGGGAAATATTTTCATGACAAATTAGAAAAATTTGTATTTTTTCTAATTAATGTAAATAATTTGAGGCTAGTTAACAAACAGACTTTAAAAAAAATTGTATTGTTTTAACAATATTTCTTACATTTTCTATATTGAGTGTTTATTATGATTTACAAGATTATCTGTTTGTTTTCTGAGGAAAACTTTCTTTAGAAAGAACCTATTTTGACAATGTTTTTGCCAGCTATAATACACAATATGAGATTATTTCGCACCATTTATTTTTCTCTGAGTGTTATGCTGATCTAGATCAAATTTTTCGTTTCACATGTACTCTTAAGAGTATTAGAATGTTTTGAACATGTTATACGGAGACATTTTGAGAGAACCGGCAGGGTTTATCACATGATAGTGTGTCTGACTGATCAGCAAGTCCGTGGTTTTCCATATTCTCCTCAACACAGGGGCTAACGCCGGGCCTGGTATCGCCCGTTCTTTGGGGCTGAGCGAGTGGCTCTTACCTCGTGGCGGTACGCATCAGCCCGGATGTTCTACTAATGGGAACGTGTAGGAAATGAGGGATACTCCGGCCTCAGATCGACTCGTCCAAAACCTTTACAAGGTGCCTCCATATTGGCGGCCCGTGGAAACGTCCTTCGTGACTCGTTTGGTCGGGCGGATGAACTCCTTTCTGTGTGGGGTTAGGGGAAGGTGAGGGCCCCCACCCCTCACACACTAAGCAGTTGGTAGTGCGTACCCGGTCTCAGCTGGGACACTTCCACGAGGTCCCCACCGGGAAACTTAGGGCCAATGTCTCGGAAAACCGAGGTCATACCTAAGGCTGAGTTTCTGACCTCCTCTAGTGACGCTGGTGGTCACGTATAGAGGGGTCAACTTCCCCTTCAAGGACTAGTGAACGGGTTGGGGGAGGGGGGAAAGGGAGATCCCTGAACTACTCGGTGATGAGTTTGCCGATTAGACAGGGGTCGGTGGTCCCAAAATGCTCGGGTGAGTTATAGGAGCCCTATGGCGGTATGTCTCTTTCCTACCGAGGTCGTCTGGAGTTCCGCTGTTCGGGCTTTGCTGGTGTCGAAACGTAACTTCGCTTGCGGGATGGAAATGGCGTCACAATTCATTTGAAGGGAATCCTTTAATACTCCTTAATATAGTGTTAATGCAGTTCCTTAAACTTTATTATTTTCTTTAAGTTGCATAATTTGAGTCACTGTTTGAATATAAAAATAAACAGTGGCATACAACGCTGTTTATACTAGGCCGTCATTGTTGTTTCATTCTTAAATAAGAAAAAATTAAACTTTTATCACATTTAATGATTGTGAAATCTCTTTTTTCTTATCTCCCATTTTTTTACAACCCCTTTCTTTATTTTACTTAGGCCCAATTTTACAATGTCATGTTATTCTATTCGTTAGGGCTTAACATGAGGTTAAGCGATAACGACCACTTCTTTTGATTTTACAATGTTTGATTAGCGCTAATGTTCCCGTAAATGTGCTCGTAAAGTTAACGCGAGGTCTACCTTCCGGTTAGCAAACATAACGTCCACATTAACAACGTTAAACACTCCGCCATATTGTTTTCAAGGCGATTGTTGTTATTATTAAAGTGAGGTTACTTTTATATATATTATGAAATGGCTGATTTATTGTATGATTATGACGACTTTGATTAATTAATTCAATCAGCAACATTTCCTCTTCTTAGCTAAAATTTACACTTCGTTCGCGTTTATGATTTTCAACAGACATTTTAGCAGGAAAATAAATCCGATAAAATATAGCAGATAACCTCAACAAACTTGATGAATTGAACTCGTTTTGATTTATTTTTTCATAACAGTTCCATAGACGTTGTAATGACTTTGTTATATTCTTTAGGTCAAGTTAGGCCAATCAAAAGCTTTGACACATATCTAGCACTCCGAGAAAGTTAACGCTAAGAACTAATGGAAGGCACCTATCCGTAATTTAACGCGCACATAAAATTAGTATTGTAAAACGCAACGCTAAGTTTAACCAACGGTTAGGCTTTACAAATGGTTAAGTTACGAGGACTTTAACGTGACATTGTAAGATTGGGCCTTAATCTTTCAATATATGCGTCTTCTTTTCACAACTAATCAACAAGAGAAATATCTTCATGTTTTGGTTCGGACATGAGGCTACAGTCGTGGGAAGAAAGCTTCTGGTACGTCCTACTGTCACTGATACATATTCAACATCAAATGTATTTGGTTGTGCCTTGGAGGCATCGACTTTTAGCATGAGGCCACTGAACAGGGGAACAAATGTCGGAACAAGAAGTAAGGTTGGGTTCTCTCGTGCATAATTTAGGTGCACGACTCTCAAAGACGTTTGTCTCCACGAGTCAACTCTTAAAATTCCATTCTTTCCCGGGCACTCCACCTGCCCTGGCTTACCGTTACATTATTAATATGTCCCAGTCCCATTCACCATCGCGGAGTTATTACAGTTTTTCTGCGAGTGAGACACTGCGTCTGATAGTCTTCACGAAAACCTTTTGATATGTACACACGAGCTTACTGAATAGTGGGATACAAAATTATCTCAAAACTATATTGATGAAAATATTGTTGTAGTTATAATATATTATCTTTATAAACGATAATAAATACAATTTCCATAGTTTCACTGTAATACTATTGATAGAAAAGTATAAAAATATTATCTCTCGATATTTCCTGACAAAATCTACCCGGCCTTGGACATTTATATTGCAGTTATTTTAAGAAATGTCATCCACTTTCATTTTTTATCCTTGATTGAAGTACGTTTATTTTGAATCATTATCAAGTAATGTGTTTTAACAGTTCCCTCAATCTATTTTTTCATGTGTGTATGATCGTTTTAAATCTTAAAACATGCTAAGCTCAAAGGATTTAGGTTATATAAGCATTTTTTTAAATTTAAATATATTTTAAATGATAAATTTGAATGAAATGTTTATAAAACGCCAAAGTATTTATGAATATAAATCAAAAATCTATAGAGTAGCGTGGGTCTGGAAAGTGAACAAGTTTTAGCCAAGTTTGTTCCAAACGAGGTTGAATCATCGACGCTTAAATCGAGATTATGATTTAAAGATGATCGAAAAAGCTATGAGGAAATCTTGGAATAATTGGTTGAGTGATCACGTGTTAAGCCATTTTAAAAAGTACAATACTCGCACATTATCCCTTTGAGGCTCCACCTAATCACGTGACATGTTTAAAATATTGTTAAACCGATATAGATCATCCTATTTTCCTTCTAGTTAATAAATACTTCATTAAAATTTAAAAGTAACTAAACGAAGCTTATTTTCCATTTTTATAGACCAAGACTTAATTATTACATAGGCCGACGCTAAATAAGCTGAAAGAATGCGTGTAAAATATTTAAAATAATCATATTACATATTATAGTTTCTAACTATCTTAGTCTCAACGCAATTTTTTATTTTTTTTACTTTTTGGTTAAAAAATTAAGTGTAACAAAAACCTTATTTTATACAGCTCCAGCTTTATTGTGAACTTTTATTAACTGAACTAAGATGACGTGTTACTTTTGGAATTCTTTTCTAGCACCCGTTTTAGTGCCTGCTCCGCCATCTTGGCTAAATTACACTGTGAAATGGAATATTCCCCTCAAGGGGACTCGTGCTCTTTATAAATTGGTAATGAGCCGAATTGAGTTCCAAATGAGTAAATATGATTTAAAAAAATGGCCCCCTCCAAGAACCCCTTATCTTCCTAAACTGTCGAAATATATCTGCACTGTTCACAACTGGCTCATTAGAGTTTGAAACGTCTCATAAAAAATATCTTATTTCGTTTTGCGGTTCAAATACTGCCGCGCGATATAAAAAATGTGTACTTTGGCCATTTTTATAGAATTCTATTTTCAAAACTACCATATCTCTCAAGATTGGAGGAAAACAAGATTGTTCGCAGACAAGATAGAGCGCAAAGCCACCATTTCGTCAACACAGTGGCCATTCATGTAACTAGTGAGCTTGATTGACAGCTTGAAACTGAAACAAAAAACTGTTTTCGAGGAGTGGGCCTAAATACCAGCTAATTCTCACTAGTTGTCTTGAAAGCTATCATTATAGAGATTACCCGCTTCAGTGGCCGAATGGTCTAAGGCGTTACTCTCGTGTTAGACTGGTCTATTGATTACAGGGAGATTGGAGTTCTAGTCCCAGTCGGGTCTACTGAGGGTGTTTTTTTCCCTAAATGGTTTCCCACTCTTCTTCCACGCAAACACGGGTATATTTCCTCAAAATACTTCCTTCCTCATACCTACCCATTAGATTAATTAATATCATACATACGCGTGTAACCTGAACAGCTATTAAGACGCAGTGATTTTTTTAAAGAAAAAAAAGAGATTATTAACGTGTATATAAATACGGTGTTTAAAAAAACGGTATTGTGTTTTTTTAATTACAAAAATAGAATAGGGTTAACTCTAAACATAATAAATAATAAAAGTTATCTGTTAATCAAGGAATAAGCAAGGATAAAAATACATCTTTTAAAATTAAATTTAAAAATAACTAAAGGGGCCACCTACTGTAGCGCAGAGTGGCAGACGTGCAGAAATACCGCGTTATTTAAGACGTGGTTTGTTGTTTCAAAATATGGTTCACACCAAATTGGAGAGAATCCTTTAGGAATACAAACCTTTTACTATTAGTTTACTGATTAAAAACAACTAATGAAAAGGATAAACTAACTCATCCTCGACTAAGCTTAATAAGAATTGTTGTTGTAGCTCTGATATTAAAGTAAATGGTTAGAAATACATATAAAGCCTTCCTAATCTAATAAAGTCTTTTAAGTGCCACAACAAATCATTTGTGAGAATTGTCTTAGTCATTTTAAAACTTTAGAGCTGACGATTGTCACATGTCCATCACAGACTATGCCTTAAAATATGAGTGAATGCTGATCTTGGGCACGGGACTACTCCTGGGTAGGTCAGTGGTTAGAGCATTGGTGTTCTAATCCAAAGGTATCGGGTTCAATTCCCATGTCCAGGTGTCTTTTTTCAATTTAAAGAATAGTATATTTAATAATTTGGAAAGTATACAGTCGATCGTATTGAAATATCTGCAGGTTCATCTATAGAAAGTTACTGAGTCATATATATACAATTACAATTAGTTGTGTTGGGAAAAAAAATGTTGTTTTCTCATACAAGTTCCGATGAATGAAACCCCTTAAACTCGTCGCACTATTAGTGAGATATTTAACCAAATGTCTATACACAAAATTATACCGCATCATTTTACAATGCTCTTGAAATATTTATATGTATTAACGATTAAATGATAGTTTTAAGCTTTAGTGACACAAATCATCTTACTCCAGGGGAAAGATCGCTTAACTTAATTTTCTTGCTTTTCTGAATCATAGGGGGAGAAGTAAAGTTCAAAGACAGTTCAGAGGTTTTGTGATTTCTCTGCAAATCTACAGCCCGGGACAGTTTTTTAAAAACCTCATCTACTTTTGATGACATAAGCAACACTGTCATAGCGTCCAAACATTCATTCACCTGTTAACTTAATGTATACGTAGATTTTCGTCAACGGTATTGAATGTTAAACTTATTAGTTTGTGTTATTGTTAGTTTTGTAAATTGTATTACGCCACTTGTTTTATTCTACTTTATACAGACTAATCTAAAGATTTAAGATGACGCGAGTGGAGTTTGTGGCGCTTTACTATTCTTAGAGAGTGATTGAAAAGTTGGTAATGGAATAAAATACCTCGACCTACACAGTCGGGGTGTGACCCCTGACCTAAGTCAAGCAGTTGTGGACTAATTTTGTGCCTAATATTATGTTTGGCAAATAATAAAAAAAAACTTTAGATTTAAAATTGAAGATATTTCAAAAGGCGCAATGACAACGTTTTTGATGAATTGCACCTTTTGAAATATCTTCAATTTTATGCCTATAGTATATATATATATAAAGGATAAATTATACTCAATTGAGACATATTATTGGTTTTATGAGTTTTAATTTTAAGAAAGGCAAATAAAATATTGGTTATTTGATTTAATTATGTAGTTTTAATCGTTATATATATATAACGATTAATTATTATCTATATATTTATATTTTATAATTATTAAATTGTTATATATATATAACAATTAAAACTAAACTAAACTAAATTAAATAAACAATATTTTATTTGCCTTTCTTAAAATTAAAACGCATAAGAACAATAACATGTCTCAATTGAGTATAATTTATCCTTTATCAAGAGATTCGATTAAAATAACAATGTGCCTTGGTAGAGGCTCTCCAGTAGTTGGTTTACTATACCTTTTTTTTTGCATCGCATATTACTACTAGTTCGGGTTTTTAGAGGAAATACACCTGCATTTGCGTGGAGGAAAAGTGGCAAACCATTTAGGAAAAACCACCCTAAGTACCGACCGGGATCAAACCTTGATCCCCCCGTCATTGGCAGTCCAGTTTATTGAGACAATGACGCCTTGGCTTGACACATGCGGCCACCGAAACGGTACTCTTATTTTATTTTTAATTTCTAAGATCTCCAAGTTACAGTTAGATTCTATTCCTATATACAGATTTTTGACAGTTACAAAAGTTACTAAAATAATTTTCATACACTCGCACACGTCATATGATCTACAGTTGTCAGTTTTGATAGACAATAATAGCGTCAAATGTCTTCTAAGTTGACCGCGACTAGATATAGATGTATTTTCTAAACCTCTCTTCATAAACTCATCATCTGTTTTGCGTTGAGCCACATACGACAGATTTTTTTTTCGGCACTGCGCCTTACTACCAATTTATATTATACGCTTGAAGTTCACAATAATTCTGGTTGAAGTCCACAATAACGCTGGTTGAAGTCCACAATAATGCTGGTTGAAGTTCACAATAACGCTGGTTTAAGTTCACAATAACGCTTGTTGAAGTCCACAATAACGCTGGTTGAAGTCCACAATAACGCTGGTTGAAGTCCACAATAACTCTGGTTGAAGTCCACAATAATGCTGGTTGAAGTTCACAATAACGCTGGTTTAAGTTCACAATAACGCTTGTTGAAGTCCACAATAACGCTGGTTGAAGTCCACAATAACGCTGGTTGAAGTCCACAATAACGCTGGTTGAAATCCACAATAACGCCGGTTGAAGTCCACAATAAGCCAAGGGTTGGGTAACGCAGAACGCCTTGAAAACTTTAAGACCGGCGCTGTAAAATCGTGAGCAATTAACCGCCACATATTTTCCAAGCTAGAGGACTTCCCTTGCGTTGGCCACCCCGATTGGCTGGTCAGTGGGGTGAACTCTAAATAGACTCCTCTGCCGATATTATTAACACCCCGAGCCTCGACGAGAACAAGAGCTTTCTCGTAGCAACCCATGAGAACCGCCTGAAGCTGTATGACCGGGTCATCGATCTCGCCAACATATTCGGGCTGGAGCTATCTTATTTGGTGTGTGTCTCTCGATCATACATGCTATATATACGTGTATAGACCTTCATTGATGGGCGGGATTTTATTTTAATTAATCCTTTAATATCGTGGCTTTGGTTCTGTTTGCTTTGATCTGTTCTGAGATTATTAGAAACAGTGTTTGATTAGTTTTAAAAATGATAATATTCTTATCGCAAGGTGATTTTTAATTATCATATTACTATGACCCGCATTGGAGGACACTTTTACTAAGTCGATAGTCTTATCTTTCATGGCTTACCCGCTAAGGGTAATTTGGAGTTTGAATTCAGGACGGGTGTAAAAAAAGTTTAAACTCTTGCATCAGGACGACATTGTATGACGCAGCCGTCATCAGAGAAGGATGCGTTTGACGATGAACTGAACCAATCAATTTATTAAAGAAGAAGAATTTCCCATTCGGGAGAAAAGTTTTGCTGTGTTAATTGGGGGAGAGGGGCTCAGACAATTTTAACAGCGCTTCCGCTCGTTCGTAAGACAGCAATTTGCCAGATCATCATTGCATACTCTCAGCTGAAGATGGAGCCTAACATAAGTTAAACAATAATTTACGGGTGAATGATGGAGCATAACATATATTTATGGTTAACTTTAGCGGTATTAATGAGTTACAGAGAAGGACGTGTCACTTGGTCTCACTTTCTAAATAAGGGCACATGTAGTTTTTTTAATTTACGATCCTTAAAAACTAGCATTAAATAACAAGGTAAATTGTAAAAAAATCTCCCCTACCTGAGTTGAGTTTTTTTAAGTTACAGTGAAAGCGGAGTTTTTTTTTAAGTTACAGTGAAAGTGACCTTGGCCGATTTCTATCTAACAAGAGAAATCGCCCAAGGAGAGAGGACGCGTTAGGGTGGCTAGGAGACGGGGCGCTCCCTTGGACCGCGTGAGGGTGGCTAGGAGACGGGGCGCTCCCTTGGACTGCGTGAGGGTGGCAAGGAGACGGGACACTCCCTTGGACTGCGTGAGGGTGGCAAGGAGACGAGACACTCCCTTGGACCGAGTTAGGGTGGCAAGGAGACGGGGCACTCCCTTGGACTGCGTGAGGGTGGCAAGGAGACGAGACACTCCCTTGGACCGAGTGAGGGTGGCAAGGAGACGGGGAACTCCCTTGGACTGCGTGAGGGTGGCAAGGAGACCTCGCGGTGGTCATTGGAGAGAGACACTCGCGATTACACTATCAAACAGGTCGGACGTGACTAAACACTCGCGCAATCACTCCAACTCGACATCCGTTATTCATTATATATATATATATATATATATATATATATATATATATATATNGAGAGTATATATATATATATATATATATATATGTGTGTGTGTGTGTGTGTGTGTGTGTATGTATAATATATATGTGTGTGTACCGCCTCTTACCACCTTTTATTGTTATATGCTCATTTAAAAAAATATATTAATTCGCTTAGTGACCCCAAAGTGTGTAAAAAATTAATTCTAATTATTAATTTGTGATCTTTAACTTACCTTATGTCATATTTCATTTAAATCAAACCCAGTCTAATAGTTGACAGGGAACGTGAAACTACTTGGCGTTCAAACACAATACACTTCAATATTCAAATATAGCGCTGAGATAAAACCTGACGCACGTGAATCCAGGGCGATCAGGTCGTACACTAGTCCGGTAGGGATCCGAACCAAGGATGCCGGGACGGATACGACCGCGTGCCGTTAGAATGGCAGTTGCCATATCGAGTGTTTCATGAAATTGGGTATCAAAGTTTGCAAGTGGTGGTACTCCTACTTATCTATATCAGTAATCTTGGAGGTTTATGCGGTCGACAAGGCGACACTTCCGACTAACTCAACGGCTAGAGTATTCAGCGCTCAAAGCCTTACGGCCAGTGTTCAAATCCCTGACATGGTATCGTTTTTATAAATTCAAACAGTCACTCCATTGAAGTGTTATTTGAAAATACGGGTTTTCTTAAATATTACTATTGATAAATGTTCAACCCTGTTCACCATGACCGTTGAAAACAAGCAATACCGTGGGTCAGAGCCGATCAGCTGGTTTGAGAGATCAACAGCAACACTAGTAACAGCTGCAAGGACAACATGAACAAATACAGCTGAACATTTAGTAAACTACATTCGTTTTACGTTAGTATAGGGAACTAGGAGGCGCTTAGATAAGGGTATGTAGTAATTCGTATTAAGGATATATTTCGGGTGATGGTAATCTAATTTTTTTTTATGAATAATCAAAGTAAAATAATATTAAAAACCTAGGCTATAGCATAATACAATATAAAATGTTGGGTCAAGATGTCAAAGAAAATTGCAATAGAAAATATCACGTTCAATTAAAATTGAAACATTTTTGCATTAAAAGGAAAAGAGAGAAATATAATTCGTTGTAAAAATTGTGTTTACATTATGTCCATGTGAATGTAATATATTTCCACTACAATATTTATAAATGGTGTGATAAAATTTAGAACGCAAATTATTTGCATTAAATATACACTAGTTGTATTCCATCTTACTGGCTCTTTGAGCACATAAACATTCAAGGCTGTGCATACGTTATATTGTGACTGTGCATCAGGGATGCTGTTTCAGGCTGTTATGTTAAAAATGGGTCTTATTCTTCAAATGAATCCGTAAACAACAGATGTATACAAAATCCAAGAGCGTCACAGTATTTGAGCTTGGAAGCCAGTCAATCAATATCTTCTCACAATCCTATTCATTGCTTTCAATGGGGACAGACTTTTGTTTTACCTTTATTTTGATTTTATGTTTCATGTTTCAAATGGTATTCAAACCCTAGTTTTTTTACATTTTTTAATAATGATATCTCTTCTCATAATGAATAAAGGAGACAGCTATTTTCACTGCCACCGTCTTCTTTGATATCGGTATTTATAGCGTATCTTGAAATCTCAAAAGAGTTGGTTTTGAGATGTCTCATATATTTTATAGTTGTTTTTATGTATCGCATACATGTTCTCAGATAAAATTATTACTATTAGTACCGCGTCTTACTACCCATTCGGGTTGTACGCACTTACGCTAATGTGTAATGGTAGGGTGATTGTGAGATGAAATGGAGGACCTACAGTTTAACGTGGAATCCGAACCACGGTGGAGGCCTGGCATTCCCCACATTCACAAAATGTCTTGTCAGAGGTTAAGGAAGGGTTTGATGATCATATAAATCTTTGCCGGGACCGAGGATTTAACCCCGGCCACCAGCACAGAAGTCTGACACCTTACCCCTAGACCACCAGGTCACCTTCTCAGATTAAACAATTTAGAACAAACAATAATAGAGAAAACAAAATTATGAAGTGAATTTCTCGTTTATTTTAACAAACTGAATTATCCTAATCGGTAGGTCCGCGGACTAAATGTATAGACCTTCCATTCTAGTTTTTAGGTTATGTAGAGGTCAAGTCTTGATTCCCGGTTGGGTGAACTGAGGGTGATTTCTCTATCAGTTGTTTCCACCTCTACTTCCACGCAAGTGCGGTTACATTTCCTTCAAATTCTTCCTTCCTCGTCCCTACCCTACTATTATAATTATACGCGAATAGTTCGTGCAACTATTGGTATGATGCGGTGATAAAACAAAATTATATTTATTTTATGGTCAAAAAACATTTTCATAAATAAGTTCACATTTATTACACATATTTTCTTTGTAGGGTTAAAAATGTAATGCTAAGGCCTGCCGTGTGGTCATATGTAAGTTTGCGTATATATAGATAGGCCTATATGTGTATGTGTGTGCTTTGCTGCAAGGGTCTTACATGTATCACAACATGAGGGCCAAAACTACTTGTTTATTAATACTCGGCAAACCATTTCAACAATTCAATGTTCTAGCTTTATAACCTTGTCCAAGATGCCGGCACCCTTAATCTGGTATTGCTACTGTTGTTCAGACAAACGCATCATGTGAGGCTGGATAGATTCTTTCGTTCGTGCGCAAAGTATCCCTCAAAACAGTGTGACAATTTACTTAAAAGGGGGTACATTAATTTGTACATTAATTTTTTAACGCTATGGGTAGCTATATATATAGCTACCCACCCATATATATTTACTATGGTATCGGATCTTGGCTTGTTTGAGGTACCTTCTGAAGTAGTGTGTAGTCTGATCATTAAAAACACAAACATATATTTGAATCTTATTCCTTTTCCAAAACATTAAATTATCAATTGAATCATTGCGAAAAAAAAAACACGATATGTTGACCGGTTTTGGTACCAGAAAGAAAAGATGACGCTTCGGATGCTTCTAAATAAAATGTTGCGCAAGTGTGTATATAAAAAGATCTCGATTTAAGTTTGTGTAACTTACAGCCTCGGATGTTCGAGTTTTCACATATTGAAAGAAAAACAAGAGCAGTAGGCCTACATCCTCTTGTTTTTCGGGCGGCAACAGCAGCTGCTGGAGGGTGCGAACGGGAGGATTGGGGGAGGGAGGTACTTGTGGAGGTCGAATGAGGGCGCGGTGTGACCCAGCTACCGTGAGGACTGGGAAGGGGAGGAAGTGCTGCAATAAAACCAGGGAATGTGAAGAATTCTCCGCTCTCTGGAGAAGCCGCGCCGCGGTGCTGATGTTTATGCATGGAGAAATATCCAGGCCGGGCTTCATCTCCACCTGAGAATTTCATTTCAGAACATTCTTTAAACGTCTGTTACTGAAGCGTCTACAGGACATTTCTGGTTTGGTACGATTGAAATCATATGACACCTTCAGGATGGAAAGGTGGAGATTGGACTAATCTACACCTTCAAGATGGAGAGGTGGGAATTGGACTAGCCTGATATCTTCAGGATGGAGAGGTGGGGATTGGACTAGCATGACATCTTCAGGGTGGAGAGGTGGGGATTGGACTAACCTGACATCTTCAGGATGAAGAGGTGGGCATTGGACTAACGTGACATCTTCAGGATGGAGAGGTGGGGATTGGACTAACGTGACATCTTCAGGATGGAGAGGTGGGGTTTGGACTAGCCTGACATCTTTAGGATGGAGAGGTGGGGATTGGACTAATCTACAACTTCAGGATGGAGAGGTGGGGATTGGACTAACCTGACATTTTCAGGATGGAGAGGTGGGGGTTGGACTAGCCTGACATCTTCAGGGTGGAGAGGTGGGGATTGGACTAACGTGACATCTTCAGGTATGGAGAGGTGGGGATTGGACTAACGTGACATCTTCAGGATGGAGAGGTGGGGATTGGACTAGCCTGACATCTTCAGGATGGAGAGTTGGGGATTGGACTACGTGACATCTTCAGGATGGAGAGGTGGGGATTGGATTAACCTGACATCTTCAGGATGGAGAGGTGGGGATTGGACTAACCTGACATCTTCAGGATGGAGAGTAGGGGATTGGACTAACCTGACATCTTCAGGATGGATAGGTGGGGATTGGACTAATTTACAACTTCAGGATGGAGAGGTGGGGATTGGACTATACGTGACATCTTCAGGATGGAGAGGTGGGGATTGGACTAACGTGACATCTTCAGGATGGAGAGGTGGGGATTGGACTAGCCTGACAACTTCAGGATGGAAAGGTGGGGATTGGACTAACCTGACATCTTCAGGGTGGAGAGGTGGGGATTGGACTAGCCTGACATCTTCAGGATGGAGAGGTGGGGATTGGACTAACGTGACATCTTCAGGATGAAGAGATGGGGATTGGACTAATCTATAACTTCAGGATGGAGAGGTGGGGATTGGACTAATCTACAACTTCAGGATGGAGAGGTGGAGATTGGACTAACGTGACATCTTCAGGATGGAGAGGTGGGGATTGGACTAATCTACAACTTCAGTGATGGAGAGGTGGGGATTGGACTAACGTGACATCTTCAGGATGGAGAGGTGGGGATTGGACTAGCCTGACATCTTCAGGATGGAGAAGTGGGGATTGGACTAATCTACAACTTCAGGATGGAGAGGTGGGGATTGTACTAACGTGACATCTTCAGGATGGAGAGGTGGGAATTGGACTAACCTGACATTTTCAGGATGGAGAGGTGGGGATTGGACTAACGTGACATCTTCAGGATGGAGAGGTGTGGATTGGACTAGCCTGACACCTTTCAGGATGGAGAGGTGGGGATTGGACTAACGTGACATCTTCAGGATGGAGAGGTGGGGATTGGACTAACGTGACATCTTCAGGATAGATAGGTGGGGATTGGACTAATCTACACATTTAGGATGGAGAGGTGGGGATTGGACTAGCTTGACACCTTCAGGGATGGAGAGGTGGGGATTGGACTAATGTGACATCTTCAGGATGGAGAGGTGGGGATTGAACTAATCTACACATTTAGGATGGAGAGGTTGGGATTGGACTAACGTGACATCTTCAGGATGGATAGGTGGGGATTGGACTAATATACACATTTTGGATGGAGAGGTGGGGATTGGACTAGCCTGACATCTTCAGGATAGAGAGGTGGAGATTGAACTAACGTGACATCTTCAGAATGGAGAGGTGGGGATTGGACTAGCCTGACATCTTCAGGATGGAGAGGTGGGGATTGGACTAACGTGACATCTTCAGAATTGAGAGGTGGGGATTGGACTAGCCTGACATCTTCAGGATGGAGAGGTGGGGATTGGACTAACCTGACATATTCAGGATGGAGAGGTGGGGATTGTACTAGCCTGACATCTTAAGGATGGAGAGGTGGGGATTGGACTAACCTGACATATTCAGGATGGAGAGGTGGGGATTGGACTAATCTACAACTTCAGGATGGAGAGGTGGGGATTGGACTAACGTGACATCTTCAGGATGTATAGGTGGGGATTGGACTAATTTACACATTTAGGATGGAGAGGTGGGGATTGGACTAGCCTGACACCTTCAGGATGGATAGGTGGGGATCTATCTCATGTGACCTTGAGTCTAAAGAAATGGGGACTAGACTCTGTGGAATTAATCTGAACATAGATAGGATGTTTGTGCCCCTCCTGACTCTACTCATATTTCCACAGAGGAACATAGAAAGGAACTGTACCCTATTTTTGTGAAGCGAAAGTAGGAAACTATTTCAGAAAAATCACCCCCGATACTGATGGTTGGATCTAAACCCCCCACTTTGTCGCCACCGGAATTCCAGTCTATGGCAAGAATGGCGTCCTAGACCGTGCTACCACCAATGTGTATAAAGTGATCATACATTATCAATAAATAATATCGCTGTCCAACGTGATGAATATATTGACGCATCTGGTGCTGGCTACGTTGGTGTCCGGTTGTGGTATTGTTTTAAACTTGAAGTGTGCGTACTAAATTGAATTGGTGTATCCGAATCGTGTCGTCCTTATTCACCTCTTAAAGAAAAGCGTGCATTTTCACTGATAGGTTTATCGGCCTTTCGTGCATCTACCAATTATTTTAGGTTAGGTCCTGTTAGGTCAGGTAATATTGTTAAACTCAACCTGTGTAAGACAATCTTAAAAACTAGCTATCTTTATAATTAGAGGGAAGCGTATAACCCGAATGGGTAGTAAGACGCGGTGCAAAATAAAATAAAAATTAGAGCGTCACAAATAAAATAATGCAAGAATTTTATCTTACACGTTTGTTTTTATTTCTGATAGGCAATTTATTTTCCAAGTTGATATCACAACACTTTCAGCAGTTTGTCTTGTTTTGGGTTAATATCTTGTCACTGAGAAGATGGAAGCGGCGGATATGGCGTAAATCATTCGAATTCCCACAAGAAGGGTAAACTAGATTCTGATTGGGAGGCTGGGGCTGTTATTCCTGACAGGGTGCATTGAGAGTGTTATTTTTCTCAATGGTGGTTCCCTATAGTATTTTAGGTAAGTGCCCAAGCATCACTTTACCATCAACTCTCATTAAATTAGTTTACAAGTACTGGCTTAGAAACGCTTATGACAAAAATAACAATTCGGGTTAGTTTAATGACGAGTAACACAACTCCGTGCAACTTGAACAACACACGCAAAATAAACGCAAATGATGTGTTGCTTACCGGTTTGAATCCCGGTCGAGTGCACGTCACTTGAATTTAGTTTTCACCTTGTTGCTTCTCATTTTCGCTTCAGTCAAATTGCAATGATATTATTATTAGCACCGCGACTTACTACCCGTTTCGGGTTACACGCACTTACGCTAATGTGTAATGGTAGGGTGATTGTGAGATGAAATGGAGGACCTACAGTTTAACGTGGAATCCGAGGCCTACACCGTGGTTCATCTCACAATCACCCTACCATTACACATTGGTGTAAGTGCGTACAACCCGAACGGGTAGTAAGACGTGGTGCTATTAATAATAAACGATGATGCATTGGACATTAAGAGAGAACCAGATGAGTTCATAATCATATCAATTGTTTGACAAACTCAACCTTTCCCAGTTGACATTTTCAAATTAATTTTTGTGATACTTATTTTTAAGATATTTTTAACTCACTGACAATACGTTTTAACTCTTCCAAAAATTAAATATGTTTTAAATAAACTATACAAATCTCAAAAAATTAAACATCACCACTATGACTATATAACATCATATGAAAGAATATTTTGTCAAAAAGTTGGTATGAATATATTTTCCTTCGTTATCTCGCAGACCTATTAGTATTATTTTCCTGCGTAGCCTCGCAGACCTATAAATATTATTTCCCTGCGTAGCCTCGCAGACCTATAAATATCCCCCCCCCCCCCCCCCTTCTATNCCCCCCCCCCCACATTAGATTAAAGACCTATAAGTATTATTTTTTTGCGTAATCTCGTAGTTATCTAAATATAATTTTGTTACATGATCTCGCATATTTAAAATCTACTAAACCACAATATGGAATCTTTCTGACAGCAAATAAAGCTACTAGATCTACTTTTACGTATTCATACGTCAAGTCATGTGATTTGCAGCTCTCACTTTGAATATAATATAGTATCAATGACTATATAATTACACTAATATAGACAAGACATCTTGTGAATGTGGGGAATGCCAGGCCTCCACCGTGGTTCGGTATTCCACGTTAAACTGTAGGTCCTTCATTTCATCTCACGATCACCCTACCATTACACATTAGCGTAAGTGCGTATAACCCGAACGGATAGTAAGACGTGGTGTTAATAATAATAATAATAATAATAATACACTAATATAAATTATTAAAATGTTATCTTTGCTGACTAAAAAAAATGTTGATATTTTCTTAAGATCAAGTCGTAACAATTGTTTTTAAACTAATTTGTTCTCACTCTAGGTATCAATACCATCAATCACTGTCCGCATACTGTAAGAGTCAAATTATGTATTCATTTGTGTTCCGATCATCATGAAAGTGCGTGGGTTTGGTCTCGATATAATTAAAAGATTATGATGTCATTTGAAATGTTTTACTTTTGACGTGTTCCATTGTGAGTGCCAGAAGAGTGGGTTTGTAATATGTCAGTGTTTACTGGCGGCTAGACATGCCCCATGTTGGCGGACAAACGTGCTCCTCTTTCCTTGGCTCAGTTCACCCTCTCTCTCTTTTTATAAAACTCGTTTCTCTTTTAGTAACCAGAAAACACGCTTCGCTGACCGCATGGTCTAAGGCGTCACTCTTGTTTTAGACTAGACTGCTACAGGGAGATTGATGTTAGGTTCCTGGTATGTTGCAACTACTGTGGGTGGTTTTTCCACTATCGCTTCACGTAAATGCGGGTACACTTCCTTTAAACGCAACCATCCTCATCTCTACCTCACTAGCGTGATTAGTCTATATGCGTACAACCTGAACAGGTATTAATACAATGTGTTAAAGAAAAATATACATAGAAAGTGCTCAAATTGCTCACTTTCGGCCAAATGTATTATTGAAAAAGTGTGGCTATAGGCTTGAACTCAGGCCGGACGTGGACATTTTGAGAACGTGTTGCAATTCCTGGAGTACAAACAAAACATTAGCTCTTAAGCAAGGTCAAATGGGAGACATGTCTCTATGGACATTTTTCTTGTTCTTGTGTCTTCTGTCCACCACTGAAGCAGGCTTCACACACTACGGTACACCCTGTATATTAACTAAAAGAAGGGCAAACATAAAACTGCTGTCACAATTATTGTATCAAAATATAGATTTAAAAAAATGGTATTCGTTGTTCAGATAACTGTTGATTAAAATCTTTCATTCGTTTAGAAATCGAGCAAAAATCAAGTATTTCTAGTGTCTTCAGGCAAGTAATTTATTATACCACTTAGGAGTAAAACAGGACACTTCCAAACTTTTTGGAGAAACAATGTTGATACTGTTTACTTTTCCCCCTGTCGTGATACGTATCTGTGTTTTATTTTAATAATCTGCACATTTTCAAGAAAGTGTTGGTGTTTACTTAACAAAGCAAAAGTATCACTAATCGCTAGGGAGAACCGCGTGCTCATACCCTTTCCAAGAGAAGCAATAAGAGGTGTCGGTCCACCTTGAGACACAATGAATTGTCCCCGTGTTTCCATCAATTTGGGCCCGACCGAGTATTGCTGTTACGCACTCAAGTGTACTGGTTGCGCCTCCACCCTCCACCTCTTCCCTTTGCATGTCGGTGTGAAGTGGGCCTCAGCTGCGCTACGGAACCAATAAAAGTCGAGTTCAGTCTTGAATCAAAGTCAAAGCTTGTCCTTCACAATCGACTGACTAGTGCAAAAATGAGCTAACGCGCTTTCACTTAGTACCAGGGTTTGTCAGCGGCTGGGACTGTTCATTTTCATCACTAGGGGCACGTTTAGCACCACTATCGACTCTACCTAAGGGTTGGGGTCGAGGAGGGTAGGTAACAGGAAGTGCACTCATATTTGAATGGAAAGGGAATTTATTTATTTTCAAGACTTTTAAATAGAATAGAATTGCTAACAAATAGTGTAATCTTTTTAATGTATTTATTGAATATTTAAATCAGCAAATATGTTTCACTATTCATGCAGTGGACTATGTATGTGTGTGTATGTGTGTGTGTAGGCCTATGTGTGTATATAATAATTAGCATCACATTACCTTTAACAGGAACAAACTTTTACAAACATTATCTATTGTGGTTAACATTATTAGTTCATAATTAGTTATTATTATTATTATTATCACCGCGTCTTACTACCCGTCCGGGTTATACGCACTTACGCTAATGTGTAATTGTAGGGTGATTGTGAGATGAAATTGAGGACCTACAACTTAACGTGAGATCCGAACCACGGTGGAGGCCTGGTATTCCACACATTCACAGGTTGTGCATAACTATTGAAACTATCCATCTAATGTGACAGTTTTAGATCACATCACTTGTTTAAGTATACACACATACACATTGTTTTATTCATGTTTCTAAATATAACATAAAAGTATCTTCCAATTTGAATGTGACTCTATCCACCCACACGTTGGTGACGTCACAGAGCAGGAGCGTGTCACGTGATTGATAGTCGGCTGGTATAATTGTAGCCCTACACTTAGCAGTTCAAACAATGTGTTTGCGCCCGGAACTGCGACAGCCCGCAGCTAATTGCCCGCTACTGCTTCATAGCCAATATAGGTTTTGTGGCGGGAAAGGAAGGGCTCGTAACTTTTCGTTAAAACCTTTTGTGTTGAGAACATTACGAGTTTGATGTTGCTTTGATGTGGGCGTAACAGATTCATCTCCTTTTCAAATTTGTCAAATTCTGTAGTTTTCGCAATTTTTAAATATTAAAGAAAAATTCAAATAAAGACCTTTTTTTTACTTTGTGCTATATAATAACCATATCTCTGCTTGTGAGCCTGGTAGGTGTAAATAATTGATTTCATTTTGCACAAAGCTATGATTTTTCTTCATAAGCGTTTCGGTGGCCTAGTTAGCTAACGCGATTGATTCTCGTTGAGCTAGACTGCTGAGGACGAGGAGATCGAGGTTTGAATCTCGCTCGAGTCAACTGGGGGTGACTTTTCCTAAAATATGTTCCACTCTCCCTCTACCCAAATGCGGGTTCGCTTCCTCTATATTCACCCTTATCAATGCCTAAAACCATTAGCGTAATTGGTACTTAAGCGTATAACCTGAACGGGTATTATTATTATTATTATTATTATTATTATTATTATTATTATTATTATTATTATTAAGTGTATGATTGTTTTGAGGATATGAAAAGTTGCCATATTTTAACATTTACATACTTTTTTCATGACTGAATCTTAGGTTAGTGTTGCTTTTGGTGGAATGCGACTTAATTTCATTTCGAATTTTTATCTGCCTAAACTAATGTAGGAGCACAGTATGAGGAATGTGACGTTGAAATAAATTCACCAGCATTTGCTGGGAGAGAGGATGGTACTATAAATTATTTTCTGTAATGGTGGGTGCTCGGGAAAAATGGGTAATTTCTGAAAATGTTACAAATGAGAAAAGTACAGAATCACAATCTCCACCATCTCATTCAGGGGCTTTGTCGTTTACAATAATTTAGAAACAAGTTATTTTTAATGTTTTGGACAAATAGAGATAAGACACTTATCTACCTTTTAACTTAAGGTCTTTTTTCACTTTCTCATATAACAATTTTCGGTCTTGAGATTAGTGGATTTTACAATTATTTCTATCCCTGGCTATAGATTGGAAACGGTTTGATGGAGTTGGTTCAAACTTTATATCTATATGTTATAGAGACTCCCCCCCCCTTCCCCCACAACGCTCAAATTATGGGTAGCTAATTGATTATTGATTTGTTTTAATTCCAAATTTTCTAAAATGGTTATAACAATTTTGTTTAAAATAAATATCTAGAAAGGGTTTGACATACTTGGTCTTAGAGTAAAAATTCGTTAAAGGATGGATAAATGATGAGGGATTTTAAAAATTAAAAATATTTTGAAAAGAGCTGTATGATTTTGTTAAAAATGTAATCTGTGGAGTGTTTGACATGACAAATAAAACTGTATAACTTACTTGAATATGGGCGGGGGTGGTGGTAGAGGAATGAGGGGTGATTTTCTTGAGGGTAGTTTATTGATGATTTATTTTTTAATCTGAATATTTAAAAAATTGTTCTAGCGATTTGTTAAGTTTTTACATTATAAATTGATGTATAGATTTTTTACAGTAAAATATCATTTTATAGTTGTTAACTGAAGCGTGATTTTTATCAAATTTGAATCTTTTTAAAAATAGCTATAAAGATTTTGTTCAAAAGATACTGTTGGGGAACTATTTTACATGATCAATAATATATTATGTGTTTTTTTTCTAAAATAAATTAATCTAAGGGTAGTTCACTTACAACCAATTATAGAAAATTTAAAAAAAATTTAAATTGACCTTGAAAATTGAGTTTAAAATTAGTATCCGGGAATAGGTTTTCATGATATTATTATATGAGGTATTTAACATGCACTTTCTGGACCGACTGATAATTTCTATGAGCGATAGCGAAATGACCTACCAGTTTTGCCGGGACAGATATTTTCACATACCTTCCAGGGTTCTATTATATGCCACAATCAACATGGGACATGGGACTTCCCCTCCAAACGAAGTTGTGCTACGAATTTTATTGCTCAAAATAAATCAATTAACTCCTGCTGGGTTTGAACCCACGAACATTGGGTCCCGAGAACACTGAGGTTAACTATATTAATAAAGAATGAAGTAAGGATATTGATGGTTCTAATTGCCTTGTCACCTAGGAAAACAAGTCATTTACTGATATAGAAGATTAGATAGTCTTATATCTGCTCTCATGAAAGATCGTTTTGACAGCCTCCTTTTCCCTAAAAACCGTGCATTAATGGACAAACCATCCACATTGTATCCGACAAGGATCGGAGGCTTTTTTTTCTAAGCACCACGTCTTACTATCCATGCACTAGTTACACTAATGGGCTAGGGATAAGAAATTCTTAATTGAGATGAAATGCATCTGCATAGTCCACAATTCCTTGGATACTTTTCTTTGTTCCGAGTTCACAGAATTTTCTGCAGGTGAAAATGTTACCTACAGTTTCTGAATTCATAGCACTTGTCTGCAGGGCCAGATTTAGAGCTGCAAAGGCCCTAGCATAAAACAAATTATCTTTCCTTTTCAACGTTCCGACATTATCAAATTGTATTTACAAAATGAACTGTTAAAAGTTTAATGTTAAATATATTATTTAAAAGAAAAGGAAATATTTTCATCACAATAAATTAGATTTGTTTAAAACAAAATTATATTATATATATACAATTTGTATTTAGCTAATTTTTGATAAGGACATAAAATAATGTCAAAACTTTGAAATTTATTTTACTCACAATTTTTATTTTCAAAAACTACCATGCTAAAACATTTGCTTACCGCACGTGCCATTAGTATAAGTAAGTGTGTAGAGGCCTTCCTTAAATTCGGTCCTACTTGCATATAATGTTACTTTCTGTGTGTTTATTACTCGTATTAACGGTCACAAAAGTTCAACTCTTAACTTATGGTGCTCTTTAAGGTGCGGCAGAAGGGAGCGCAAGTATTCTTACAGTTTTTATAGAATTGAAATTTGTTGGCCAAAGTAAATCAAATATTTCCTTAGTAGCAACATAGAGTTTATTTTTCTGCACATGCAAATTAATACCAACAGATCTTTAATATCTGTCAAGGGTGTCCCGGAGTTTTGTCAAAACTATTTAAATAAAGAAAAAAGGTTTTGACAAAATTCCAGGACACCCTTGACAGATATTAAAGATCTGTTGATATTAGCATGTGAAGAAATCTAAACTCTACATTGCTACTGGAGCACTATTTGATTTATTTTGGCCAATAAAATGTAATGCTATAAAAACTGTAAAAATACTTACGCTCCCTTAGGCCGCACCTTAAGATTCAAAACTCAGAACTGACCCTCAACTTCCAGCAATCGAAAAGGTTAGGAACCTCTGGCAATACATTTTTGTTTCATTTTGAAACATTTACTCAAGGTTTTTTTCTTCTTCTTTTTTCGCTAGGTTCATATTATTGCCTTTAAAACCCGATTGCTTTCTATTTTAAATTGATATATATTAATAATAATAATAATAATAATAATAATAATATTACTTTCACTTTAATAAATCTAAATCAAATGAAATGCATTCATTTTAGACAAATTTATTAAACTTAAAAAAAAAGTACCTACTTATTTGTTTCTTAAAAGATATATGAGTAAGGGGGAAACGCAGTTTCTGGCGCAAACAATGAGCCAATTAACGCGAACAAAGGGGCCCTTAATTGGCTAGTGGGGTGGGGGAGTATGTTGGTTGTAAGTGTAGGGTGACGCACAGGAGGTGGGGGGAGGTGTGGATGACTAATGTTGATTTGATTTGATGACGGGGGAGTCGGGTTTTGATTTGGCGGAGG
>CABFVX010002178.1:75939-115660 GCA_902151425.1 Timema shepardi | reverse complement strand
TTTTTTTTTTTCAACCTGTAGCGTTTAGAATTTTCTTTCCACTTTTTACTTGTTAATCTCTTTTCTCTGGCCATCATTTTATGTATTGGTTTAACTACACCCGTTTTCTTTTGTCTTTCATACTTCACATGTCTTTTTAATTTTTCTTATAATTCACGGTTTGGGTCACCTTTGATTTTTTCTTGGCATTTTTTTTCTGCCAACCTTTTCTTTGCTAACTGATCTTCATTATTTTGTTTTTTCTTAGCGATTTTGATTGGAAACTCCAATTGCAGTTAAAAGACTAAAAAGAAAATTATTACTTTAGTAAAAAAAATGCATAATAAATGAAGAAACTTATATTTGTATAGATAAAATAAATAGTTTACTTCTTCTTTGGCTACCCAACATTATTTGTAATATTATTATTATTTCCTTTCTAATTGATAAAAATAGAAATAATTGAAAGAGCAAAGGTAAGCCAAAAAAATTTTTAAGTTGTGAATAAATTATGATGATAATATATTTGAGTTTACTTGTCATAAAAGTATATGGTTTAAATAAAGTATTGTGATAAAATAAATTTTGAATAAAAATTAAAATATAATACTAGACATTAAAAATGTGAGTCAAAGCAACACATACATAACAGAACAAAACATATTAAATACATGTATTAAAGAAATGAGTCAAACTTATAATAAAGTGTATAGTATTGATAAAATACAATGAAGTTAAAGAGTTTGAGAAATGATGCCTATTATTTTGTGAAAACTTGAAAGTTACTTGTTCTTGTATTTCATTAAATTTATGATATCACAATTCAATAACTACAAAATATTAAAGTGACATGTGTCCAAAAGATATAAAAATATTAGATTAACAATATAATATGGTGTAAAAAGATATATATAAGTTTAATTAACAAAAGTTGTGATCATAAAGATATAAAGAGGTTAATAAAAGTTGAAATCTATTCTTATCTGAGAGGTTTAATGCCCTTGTTCCTTTTTTTAATTTTGGATTGAGATTGTCACGACATGTTTCGGCACTGCAATGGCACCATCCTCAGGTCTAGGTGAGAAAAAGAGTTAACGTAAGTTGTGGCACAAATACTCAATGTTAGCCAATACAAGGAAAAAACGAAATTAAATTATATATAAACCAGGAAACTTGACATTTATAACTGTGAAAATGAAATATCATAATTACCTAAAAAAGAATCCTGAAATGAGTTCCTACTACGACGAATCAAATAGAACTGAATTAAACTACAAAAAGATGTGCAAATGTAAACTAAGAAGTCTTTTCTGGAAAGGCAATGATTAAAAGACAAATGGAAAAAGGGGGGTGCAAGATCAAACCAGATATATCGTTGTGAAAACCAGAGATAGATAGATATATGATTGAATAGAGGCTGAATAAAATAAAATCATAATTGAAATGGGCTTAGGAAGAGAAAAGAAAATGATAAAACAGGATGGAGAAAGGTTCAAAATCTTCTCGACTCTGGCCCAAACAGGTCATTGACCACGATGGAAGGAAGTGCTGGAGCAAATAGGATGAAATTTAAGTTTGGTATGTTGTGGAAGTTTCCTAAGGGTGTTAATAAGAGTTTGCTTTTCAAAGTTGGTCTGTTCATTTAAAACTGTTCTATTGTTGAGTAATGCAGTCTGGATGATAAATGTTCTCAGCGGTGTTCATGGTAGTGCCCTTGGAAGAACTGTGAAGAAGTTTCATGCATTTATTCATAGGAGTGGGCTGATGGCCGGATTGTTTTAAGTGTTCGGAGAATTTGGATTTATTCCTATAATACTTGAAATCGCTTAAGTGCTCAGAAAACCTAGTCGAAATTCGTCGGCCCGATTGGCCAATGTAAACACTATTGCATTCACATGTGAGTTGGTAAATACCACTTTTATGATATTGGCTGGTGTTATTGAGATTGGAGTTGTTCACAAATTTTCTGATGTTATTATTGGTTCCAAAGGCTATTCTCAGTTTTATGTTTTTTGAAGATGTTAGTGATGATGTAGATTTCTTTTCCAGTGAAATTAAATCTTATCCATTTGGTTTTGTTAACAGAAGGGGTATTAGAATTGTTTAAAGTACTTCTATTGTTCAGTTGGGTTTTTTGCTTTTGAAGAATACGATACACGAAGGAGTGCGAATAACCATTGGAAGTGGCTAGTTGTTTAATGATGTTGAGTTCTTGCTTAAAGTTTTTTCTGTTTAAGGGTATGTGAAGCAATATATAGATAAGCCTATTAAAAGCAGCTTTTATGTGAATTAACGTGTGGTTAGAATCATTAGGAATACTCAAATTAGTGTGTGTAGGTTTGCGAAAGATTTTGTAGACAAATTTATTATGTTTATTTTTAGAGATTGAAATGTCTAAGTAGTTGATGGAACTATTAATTTCATGTTCAACGGCAAATATTATATTTGAGTGAACGTCATTCATATTTTGGACTAAATCAGATGGAAATGAGTTAGGGAGTTGTTAATAGATAACCAGAATGTCATCGACATAGCGGCAATACTATTATTATTGTTGTTGTTATTATTATTATTATTAGCAACACATCATACTACCCGTTCGGGTTATACACACTTATGCTAATGTTGTAATGGTAGGGTGATTGTGAGATGAAATGAAGGACCTACAGTTTAACGTGGGATCCGAACCACAGTGGAGGCCTGGCATTCCACAAATTCACAAGTTGTGATTAATACACGTCTTGTCAGAGGCGAAGGAGGTATTTGGCAATCAGATAAATCTGCGCTGGGACCGAGGATTAGACCTCGTACCGCTAGCACGGAAGTCTAATGCCTCACTGCCAGGTCACCTTGTAATAACCTCAAGTCTAACTTTTAGTTTTGGTTGAATTTTAACACACACCTGCTTAATTTGAAAAATAATGGATAGTTAGTAGGCCTGAGTTTTAAATATAACTAGACAAGAAAAATAACCATTTTGGATTAGACCTAGGCCTAAAGTTAAGTATTTCACCAACAATATAAATTAAAAATTTAAATACAGCAGAACTATTTATCATTGTCCTGCCAAATCATCATTATCCTGGCTCTAACTAACCAGGACAATGATGCCCAGGACAATGATGAAATAGGCTTCCACATGGAATAAAAGTTTCCCACCAAAACATTTGAGGTTAAGATTTTCACATCAACAGTAGAACTAATTTTAGTACTTAAAACAAGAAAGAAAAAATCTCATTTTACCTTTGGTCTTCTAGAGTGTCCAGGACAATGACAGTTTAAAAACATAAATAGACAAAACATCTATTCAAATTAGGTATTGTCAAATAACTGGAAAGCAAAAACTATAATACACACACTCTCAAGTAGCAGAAAGACAAAACTTCAACATTATTATTATTAGCACCGTGTCTTACTACCCGTTCGGGTTATACGCACTTACGCTAATGTGTAATGGTAGGGTGATTGTGAGATGAAATGGAGGACCTACAGTTTAACGTGGAATCCGAACCACGGTGGAGGCCTGGTATTCCCCACATTCACAAGATGTCTTGTCAGAGGTGAAGGATTCAACAACTACGCCAAAAGCTAACATGTGCTGCCATCTCTTATTGCACCAGCAAATGTAACTCAAGATTCCAGGACAATGATTATTATTTTGGAGACAGCTGTTTAGATATACATTATACATGTTATTCAATAATTAAAAAAAATCATAAATAAGAATTTTGCTAAGCCTGAAGAAAATATGAAAACATGTCACTTAGATATTTTTAAAATTTTAAATAGCTATTAGGTAAATCTGATTTTATTATGACAAAATGTGTGTGGAGACAGGCCAGGACAATGACTTTGGACATGTTCTAACCATAAAAAATGTTGAAAAAAATAAAAAAATATTAATTTGAATAATGTTTTTATATCATTAAAATAGGCTTTAATTTTTTTGTATGTAATGTTTTTGTTTTACTCTAACACTAATAAAATTAATAAGCAGAGACTAATATTTGCCTGTTTCACAAGAATGACCCAACAAGGATTGATGAATGGAGGGTGGGAGTCTACACTGGCCGCTAAAAAGGAAGGAGGGGACTACAGGTCATTCTCCTGGGAAATTTTTGAGTTTTTATGTTATAAAACACGAAATACATTAACTGATTTTTGCCATAGTATATTGATAAAATTATTAAGCATTTTACAGCTAGCAAATTTTAGTCACACTCTTTGATGTATAAGTAACATTTTTGGAATAATGTATTGGCCTATGTCATTACAGCGAAATGATCTAAAAAAATATACCTCAAAAATATACCTGCAAACCCTTTAAAGCAACATGCCTCTGCCGTTGGTGGTCCACTACTGCACTGTCCCATTTTTTGTGTGCCTAGGTGACGATAATGATAAATAATCATGAGGCTTGCAATTCAGTTAAAACTAAATCCCTGAAACAGGATTAGACTAAAACAATACAAGTTCATTTAAAAACAATTTTGTTGTATTGTAAAACACGAAAGAAACATTGTTTGGTTTAACAGCAAACCAACTTAAGGACATTGTTCAATTACAACATTAATTTAGTCTGAATTCCAATTGACTAGGTTATTTTGTCAGTTCATATATAACTTCATCCGTAGAGATGATTATTTCTTGCTGTAGTTCTATATTTAACATCACTAGGCCATTCAGCCTTTGCTGTCATGTTGTATTTATTAATTAAGTTTTTAATCTCCGAAGAGTTGATAACGATCTTTCACTGGTGCTTGTTAACACTGGCAGGGTTATTAAGATTTTCAATAAAGTACTGATGAATGGGAGTATTTCTTCTTTGCAGGCAACATAATAGTTCATAGCCTTTAATGAACTTATTTTCAATTCATTCACTCTTTCGTGCCACATGTAAAGTTCAACAATTTCTGTCTTATCACTACACTGTAAATCTTGCCGGTAAAAAGAAAACCAGATTTTTAATATGTTCCCTCTTTATTTCACTGATAACTGATTCTTCTGTTGGCATTAGGCACATAAAACTGCCAAGCACTTCTTGATGATTCAAGAAACGAGTTCTTAATTGACTTTCAAAATGATTCAAAAAACGGCAAAAAAATTACAACTCGGAAGTAGGCCTCATCGAAGTATACTTTTACATTACACCTCTTTGTTTGTCTGGTAAATAGTCCTGGTGTAACAAGATTTTAACCAAACAATTCAGCCAGTGTTTTAGCTGATTTGTTAATAGCTGAAAATTCAATTTCGGCATTTGTTCTTATTTCTTGAATTTTTTCTTTGAGCCGATTTACCATATTAATGGCAGCTAGAAGATCTACATTCTCAAGTGCAATGCTTGGCAAGGTGGTAAGCTAAAAGAGAATATCTTTGCTAACACCTTTAGAGTAATTAAAAATGATTAATTTTTTATGGCACACTTAAATTGTACTGCTGTTGAAGCGTCATTATCTTCCCAAGCTGAAATTTGTTCTAAGCCATGATGGATAGCTGGCAACATTTGTTCAAGAAGGACTGAGCTTTACCCAACGAGTTGGACACATCTTCTTTTGCCTTGTTCCTTTTGCTTCAGGAAATTTATATCTTGGATGGCCCTTTTTAAAACTTCAGACCTTTTACGACTATTAAAAAGACCTTAGTAGTCATTTTACAACACTTTATGATATTGGTAACAGAGAATGAACTGCTAATAGCTAAATTCAAACTGTAAGATGTACAGTGCACGCATATAGCTGTCGGGTGTGTTTCTTGCACACAAGCTTGTGCACCAGTGAATTTACCACTCATTGCTAAGGCCCCATCATAGCCTTGTCCCCTCAAGTATTGTGTTTTTAATTCCTAACTTTTCAAGAGATATGAGACTAACTGTTGCCAAACTTTTACCAATTAGATCAGGCACATGCACAAACTGAAGAAAAGCTTCTCTAATTTGCTCATTGTGTATCTATCTGACACCATTTGATAATTTATCTTGTACTGACATTCCAGTTGTTTCATCCACTAGGACTATAAAACATTTAGCAGAATTCGTCATTTCAACTAGTTTTTTCAACATGTCATTACATGCAGCTATAATCCCATTTTGAGTTTTTGGTGCTAAGTAAAGTGTAGGGTTTGAACCCGTCATTAAACGATTCTTTAGAATGAAGATCTCCAGAAGAAGCTCAACATAAGAGAGCTTGGAAATTTCCTTCATTTTCTGTAGGACATTTATTTAAATAAAGATCTCCATGGTTTCTGTGAGCTCAGAGTGCGATTCCCAGCCGACAACATAATATAACTGTCTTGATTAAGGTTGAGTTGCTCTTCTATTTTCCAGTATTTGCTGTTGTGGTGCTGAATTTTGAAGACCTTCAACGCTAGGTTGATTTCCTTTCTCAACATTTGACCAAACTTCTGCCTTCAGAACGCTACTTTTATGGTAATTAGTGTTCTCATGATAGTTGAACTGCTCAACTGCATCTTTCCATCAATTAAACAGTTTCTTCACCAAAACACCCAAGGTCTGGCAACGTATTCCACATCCAATAGATAAAAATAGCGAACAGTATCTATAGAAGGCACCGCCTTCCACCTTGGAATAGAGCAGCCATTTCCATCTTACCATCCACTGGTATTGAAATCTGAGATCTCGTTTACCTGTTGCTGGAAATTTAAAGGTAGGGTTGGGCTTCCAGGGATTCCCCTTCTTTCTTTATCACCAATCTCCATAAAACCATTGTATTTTTTGAAAAAAAAAAACCTAGAAAAAACCCAGAAATGGGTACTCCTTTTATGAGAGCCAATGTAAAATGCATTCTTTTTTTGTAAAATCTAAGTTGAACACGCACTAAATAAAAAAATTCAAAAACCCATGATGAATGTCTGCTGTATTGAAATGTCTACTGCAACGCCTCATGGTGGTCTAGAACTATAAAACATATCTATGAATTAACTCTGATTTTACCTTATTTTTCCTAATGGACTCTATATCATTTGAGCCAGGCAAATCTGCTGATGAAATTGCAGGTAGATCTTATCCTTTATCAACTTTTATGTCACTTGTTGGTTTCCTCAACTCGAACAGTACTTTGGTTAAATTCTTCCTCTTTTCTTCTTTAAAAAAATGAAAACAGTGTTGCACTTTGAGGTTTGTGTTTCCTACTACTATCACTATCTGAACTCATTTTAATTCAACCCATTAACTTGAAACAGTCTTCACAGTTTATGAAATAGTGCAATATTCACTCAAAAAAAATTCACAGCATGTTTTATTGTTAGAAATTAGAGGTAATCTGAATAATACCACTGACTGTCATGTGTGTGTTACATGACTCATGTTTCACGTGAGGAAGGAGGAAGAGTCCATTTTTCTAGCCTCAGAGGGATTCATGTGCCTGTGAGCAATATGCATAACAATTTGCATTAGGCTCTTACACCTATAGTACCATTGTTATTAGCTATTGTTTTTACCCTACTTAAACACTGAACAATTCACAATAATGTTCAGGTTTAAAAATAAAAAGTGTGATTTATTTTTTTCAAATCAATGGGGGGGCTAGGGTATATAAAGATAGATGGATAGGAATAAGGAGGAGAATATGGTTCAATGGATTCCATTCCTCTTTTCACTTAATTTTATGTTTGTTTTAACCTTTATTCTTTAGCAAGTCCGTAATTGTAATTTCAGTTCCATGAATATGGTACGTTGTTTCTAGTACAAAACATGTTGGCTGGATAACGTTCCAATAATTTCTAGCATATACTGGAACACCGAAAGGAGTACAGGGACCAAAACATCAGATAAGACTTAGATAATTATCAACCTAAATTAAACCTTTATGGAAACATCTTGAACACTGAAACAGTTCAAACCACTCATCAATTTTGTATAACTTATTTTAAAGTGTTCCACAATTTAACTTTTTAAATAACTAGTTCGTTACTGTTATGATTGTTTAAATTTTACTTTAATCCTAGAATAATTGTAATTAATAGTATATTATGTAATGTTATTAGTTCATTCCTATTCAACTGATATTAGATATTATATTTAACTTTATAAACTAGTTCATTACTGTTATAATTGTTTGACTTTTATTTTCATTTTAATTAAGTGGTCAATTAATAGTGTATTATGTGATGTTATCAGTTAGTACTTATTTGACTCATATTACAGCTCTCGTTGTAAATGTAAATAGTTAATACCAAAGTATGCTAACGTCCTGTAAGGGTTAATCATAAGGTCAATTATACCCAATATTTAATTTATCAATTATCTAATTTGAACCATACTTTAATAAATTATAAAAGATAATATCTAAGTCTTGACTTATATTATTTTCATTCACTCCTTATGAAAGATTATTTTGAATGTTTTCTAAAATATCATTATAAGAGTGTATAAATATGATGTAAGTTTTTAGAGGAAGTTGAGGGAATTTAGAAAAAAAGGTCCTTGCTCTATCGTTGACCTTACTCAGCAATTCTGCACCTTGACCTATCTTTGTTGTTGTAACTTCGACTAGAGTAGAACACACGGCTGCTCGACTATGCATGGTTGTGAGATATATCTCAGACTTTCGAAATAGTTTGGGGAGCTTCCTTCTCCGTACTGTGCAGGGAATCTGGCTGTAGGACATTCTCCTCCCAAGTTACTGTAATCTAGCAGCTGAGTGTGTAAAGAACTTCAAAGTAAGCCCATTAACACAACTAGCTTCCTTTCCGGGCCCTTCTCAAAAAGTTTGAAAACTCACTGTTATATGCCACCAAAAAAGGGGTATTTTACCTCTTGAGTTAATGTTTATGTTAATATTGTGCTAGTTCACAAAACAATCTCTGTTTTGAAAACATGACATGATACATGTGCACAACTGCTAATGTGAAACAATTGACAATAACGATTGCTTGGCCTTACATCATCCTTGCATGCTTTTGATTACTAAAGTCCGCAAGGCGTGACAATGTATGTATAGGCTTTGTATGTTCTTTCTCTCGATATAGCCCACCTAGCACTTTCAATATTGTGTAACGTGGCCCTACACAATAAGTTTGGGGTCCCCTGTCATTGAGCTATTAATTAAGTAGGAAAATATTCAATAAAGACCTAATAGAAAGCTTGAAAATATTTATTGAAATATACTCACTTTTGTTATAGAAGAAATCACAATGTCTCGGAAAGAACCAATGAAGATTGGTGAATGGGCTCGTTTGCGAGTTCTTGGTTCTGGGGGATTTGGTGTGGTAACACTATGGCAAAACACACATACTTCAGAATTTATTGGTGAGTTTTTATCTTATGTTATTTACTGTACCTGTATTATCTCTCTGTAATTATGATGAAAACAAGCTCTTGGTTTAACTATGAAATAAACAACACTTCATATTATGATATAACATTTTGAGAATGGTGTATGTATCTTAACCCTCGAGCTGGTTTATTTAACACAAGCAAGTGCACAGGCTAATTTATATTACCAGTCAATTTCCACTTAACTATTGAAACTTGTATGAGTAAAATAACTTAAAAAAAAATAGAAACAATTTAAACATATACAACAAAACATAGGCCTAATAAAATTAATTGACGGATAAGATTTATTATTGTGTTAGTAAATAGAAAGGTCCATAATTTATTAGATGGAACTTTTTCTAAAAGGGATTTAATTTTCTAAAATTTTTTAAAAAAAGTACCAGGCTTTTATTTTGCTAATTGGTACTAAGACAAATATGGTATAAGGGAACATACAATACAAACAAAAATTATATAGCAAAAGGGTATATAGACCCAAACACAGTCAACATGTACCAATGTGATATCTTGAAACATTTTCATGTGATGAATTAAGACAAAACTACTCCAAACTGCTGCCCTTTTTTTATGTCAAACATTACTTTGAGTTCTGAGGATGATTGAGAATCATTGAGTTTTTGTTTTTGTAGTGCATTGTTAATATCTTGGCATATTACCAAAACTTTACTTGATAAATGGTTTCCATAAGTCATCATAGATTGTTGACAGATTTTAAAACTTTTTTCAGAATGTATTAATCTTCAATTCTTAATTTCAAAATCCTATTTTAATTTCGTCCGGAAGCTTTCCATTTCGGTACTGGTATGGGATAGGTATTTGAGAGTTGGATAAAACATAAATGTGTGGAACTGAATATTGATACAAAATAAAGCAACTCTTTTTTGTATATAAAAGCTTCAATTTGCTAGAGTAAATTAACCACAAATTTATTCCGACCCTGTATATTTGATTTTAAGGCTAATAAGCTGATTAAACATACCAGATTAAAAACACATCCACGCCAAAAGTCAGAATCATTTAGCAACTCAGATAGTCAATAGCTTTGTTGTTATCTCCAATTTAAATCAGGTATTGTCTCGCAGGAGTCATCAAGGAATAAAATCTGTTCAAGGCAGTTCCTTTGCTGAGCCATTGCCCATTATTATATAACAAAATTTCACATTGCGCTTAACTAAATCTTCAACTGATTTGTGGAAAAGTCATTGCTACAAACTTGATGGTTTTGGGATTATGCTTATAATTTTTTAATGGATTCCATTACAATCAACATATGACCACTCAATTTGGGGCATAGGATGGTTTGATCAATGAGACAGTGCAAAGAATTTATCCGGGGGACTTGTTTCTTAAGGTGAGTAGCCAAGCCATTATTTTTTACCAACCATTCTTGGCGCACCATCTATCAAAATCATGTGAATATTGTATTAATGCGAAAATACCTACAAAATGTTCATAAATTTAAATAGTCACGACTAAGGGGAAAACTAAAAAAAAGGTGCTTCTTGCAGATTTGAGTAAAAAGGTAGAAATCGCGCCTTAAAAATTGTTTGTAGTATAGGTGACCCGTGAAATTTGTTATGACCATACGACCCACTAACAAAATTAATTGCTGAATGCTACCATAGACCATGTTGCCACCGAAGTGGGTATAAACTAAAGTAATTGAAAGCTATTAGATTTATAAATTATCTAAGATTAACCATGACCCTTCAAGTCTGTAGCCTATTGATAACACCACTACGGACTGTTTTTAAAAAAATACACAAAGACAGAAAAAAGTAGATAGTTATCACTTAAGCTTTTCTTAGCAACTTTCTTTGGCTTAATGGCAATGCTTGAAATTATTTTACTCTCACATAAATATATTTCGTTAAACTTAAGTTACTGTCTTATGTAAATCCTTTGAGTGTTTGTGTTTGGTTTTAGCTTTAAAAAAATGCCACACAGGCACAGATGCTCTTCTGTCTGAAAAGCACAAGGAAAGATGGGCCAAAGAAGTAGAAATAATGCTTCGACTATCACACCCTAATATAGTGAAGGCCATCACTGTGCCTGAAGCTTTTCTACCCTTACAGAGCTCATCAATTCCAATCCTGTGCATGGAGTTCTGCAGCAAAGGTGATCTCAGACAGGCAAGTCAATATACTATCTTAATTTGGTATTATTATAATCTACCTAATAAAAATAAATCAACATGAAATTGCAAAAAAAGTATTTTGCTATAAGTTTGCTATGAGCTTTGAGTTTTTGTCAAATCATTATAAGACACACATCTTATTTTATGTCTATCCCTGAGGATAATGCTGGCGAGCATCAAAAAACTAGTTGATATTAAAGAACAAGATATAGTTATCAGATAAGGAATAAAATTATCTTATATTTTCAACAAAACGTTATCAAAAAATGGCTTTGGAATTACATTAGTTTACATCCACTGGCAAAGAAAACACACTCTGGGTTTGGGGGCATGGCCCCCAATGAGTAAAGTGAGTAATATATCTATTACTGTGTAGATCAGGTCTCTTAGTGACTAATTTTTATTTGACCATAACATCTTAATTTTAATAAAACCAAAGTAAGTTAATTTATATTTTCTTTGACATTTATTTTTAATATGTTAAATGTTTCCTTAATTTTTAATTTATTATATTTCCTTTGTCATGCCTGAAATTTCCTAATCATTTGTTATAATTTTGTTGATGTTTATTTTAATGGTTACACAAGTTTATACTTATATAATTTTCAAGTTTATATACATTTTCACTTAATTTATTCCAAATTATAATTTAATAAACATTATTATATCATGTTCATTATTAAAATGATCAAAATGTACTTTAAAAATGTGTGTTTTGTTATAACTTTATGAAACTGGTTTATTTAATCTAGGATTTGAATTATAAGTATCCAATATTAAAATTTAATGTCTTGTTTTTCTTGTATAGTTTGATATATAGATGAGCATTTTTTATATGTAGATTTTAAATCGGGCTGAGAACTGTTGTGGACTTCCTGAATCAGATGTAAGAGCAGTTATAAATGATGCAAAAAGTGCCATCCAATATCTTCATCAAAATAGAATAACCCATCGTGACCTAAAGCCAGAAAACATAGTTCTACAAGTAAATGATGAAAAGGTAAGTATTCACAGATATTCTGTTTGAAACAGGGAGTTGAACCAAAACCGATAACCAAAATTAGTAGTTATCATCAAGGAACCAGAACAGGAACACTAAAATAATTAGTTTTAAGTGGGAATGTAGGGAATGCTAGAAAAGATCAGTGTTTTTTTTGCAGTTTTTATAGCCAAACTTCTTTTTTGGTCAAATTAAATCAAATTGGCCCCTATTACTTCTATTTAAACATGGAGTTTAATTTTATTTACATGGTGACCTCAATAGTTGTTAAATATGTCATAATCAAAGCGGCATTAGATGACAAACTTTTTAAATGAAAGAAAAGCTCTCTTGAAATTCCAGAACTATTGATATCACCATGAGAATAAAATTAAACTTTGTTTGTATAGTAGCAATATTTAATTTATTTTTGCTACTAAAACTGCAGAAACACTTCCCTTTTCTTATCTTCCCTAACCAGCGTACAGACAGTGTGAGGCAGCGTACTCAGCATGACTTGAGATGTATGCCTCGCTCTGTCCATACCTGATAAGCTTGTCCTGAGGGATGCACAGCACACATATGTCATGAGCCATGATAAGCGCACTATCTGTACATGGCTTTACATCCCCACCTTAAGAACTGGAAATAGAATCAACATATATTTTTAAGTTCATAAAAGTTTTGATTGGTTTTTAAAGGCTGAACATTTTTATAATCCCTTTTTATAATGGCATTTTATATCTTTATTTCTTTAACTTTTTTTAGTTTTTTTTAAGTATTATTCTTTAGCCTTTCCCAGGTATTTATGAGTTTACACACAAGTCTTTGAGCACTTAACAGTAAGAAGTAATGAATAATGATTATTGTCACATTGTGTGGAGTTTACTGATTTTACTCTTTGGGATAAGAGTATAGGAAGATAAATTTAGCTTTGATTGAAAGCAAACATGTCTAAGAGGGGGGGAAACTGATAAGTAAGAACAACTCCAACTGTACTGAAGTCCAAGCTAAATACGAATACATTAATTTAAAAATGTGGTAATTGAGTGGCCAATTTTTTGGGAGGAATAAAAAGGAATGGAGGGTCACGAATTGTAAATATTTTCATTCTTTGCATTCAAATTTCAAGTAAGATGCAGTCCAGAGAATGTGTCCACTGTGTGCAATGCAGAGGTGATTTTTTATTTGATTAGTCACTTATTAAACCTATATTCTTTGATTGAAAAATTAAACCTGGGCACGGGAATCAAACCTATGACCTTTGGCTTAGTACGCCAATGCTCTAACCACTGAGCAATCCAGGAGTTGTACCATGCCTAAGGTCTTTCTTCACTCATATCTTAAGGCAGAGTCTGTGATGGATGGATGGAAATCATCGGCTAGATATGAGCGATCAATTAAGATTGTGAGCTATCAGAAAACGGAGCCATCTTTGATTTAGGAGGGCTTTAAGCTGACAACTATATGAATACCATTATCATGATGGATTAATGATGGATTGCTTATTTAATCCATAGTAAATAATGGTTTAAATAATTTGATTGTTGGGGAGGGAGGCAGGTGAAAAGAATACAGAACTCAGATGACCAATTATCCAAATTTGTATCAAAGCAGCGTTTTTTGTTAAATTCGGACAAAATAAATATTTTTTTTTATGATTTTCCTAACTTTTCAGTTTTTTTTTTTTGTATAGTAGCTAATAGTTCTTAAGATGTTTATTTTAATGTTTTTATAATAAATTAAATACATAAGGTTCAGCACATAGGTAATTTGTTTTATATTGTGCTATTTGGAATGGATCACTAGGCTAAATCACGGTTTTAATTAGGAGGGACTTACCATGGTGATACTAGAGTAGAAATTGTTTAGATAGAACACTAAAAAACGCACAAATACATTTTTAAGGACAAGCTTTCACTGTCACAGACAGCTTCATCAGGTCAGGAGAGTAGACTGATGCTTTTGGTTGAACTGCAAGGTTGACTGTCCACAGCTGACTGTTTTTCAGTTATGATAGAATGGTGGCTTATTTGAATGCTTGTTGTTTGATGGCTTTGATTTTACCAAGTAAAAATATATATTAGACATTGTAAACACAAGAAAAGAAAAGCAGACAGGAAGGAGAGAATAGTGTTGAAAATAATAAAAAGAAAGGAACAAGGTGAGAGAGCCAAATAATGGCAAAAAAGAAAGGAGGAAAATACTATAAATATTAAGGTTATTTGGAATAGAGCACTAGGCTACTGTCCATATATGCAAATTATCTGACACCCTGTGTATTTAATTGTTAATTTTGACTATCTTGTATCAGATTATAGCAAAATTAAGAAAAGTTAAATCATATTAAAATTAGAAAGGTGTATTAGGGGTTTGTCCCTCTAACATTCATACATTTGGTTTAGTGTTGAATTACTGGGCTGGGGCTAGGGTTAAAATTGGTTCTGAACCACCAATAAGAAGCATTAGAGTTCTAAAAAAAAATTCACTTGAAAAATTGAAAATAAAATAAATATTTTTAAGCTCTGAATCTCAAATTGGAAATTTTTTCAGATCTCGAATATCCTTGACGATTTGATGGTTCCATATCTTTTTACAAGTGACCTAATTTATAGTTTATAGGACTGAGATATTATTAATTGAAGTGCAGCCAATAGTAACCTTCTTCTAATGAATGACTTGCACAAATAACCTTTTAGATCTGTTCTTGGTTGAGATTTAGTTGAACATCCTTTCTATTTCTTGTGATTGTAGGTTTCCTACAAGCTGATTGACTTGGGTTATGCCAAGGAGCTGGATCAAAGTAGTCTTTGTAGTTCGTTTGTTGGAACTTTACAATATCTTGCACCAGAGCTGTTCACCAGTAAAACGTAAGATATTTTATTATTTGCCAAACCATATGATCTACAATACCATAAATGTTGATTTATTGTTACTTTTGGCAGTAAAAGCATTCACACAAACAAACCATTTGTTTTAACAATTAACTGTTTTACATGATTGAAACATTAACTTAAGAAATAACCATTTAGATGTTTCATTTTTGTGGACCCGGAGTCTGTGTCTCACTTGAAACATTATTTTCAAGCGAGAGCATCTAAAATGTGGCGTGCTCTACTAAAATAAAATTGGCGAACCAGCCGAAAAAAGGGCGGTCGATGACGTACAACCATTTTGTTGTGTTCTTGTGCTGTTTACAAACTGAAAAGGTTTTATTTTGAAACTAATATTTTGTCTGACTCTTTATCTAAGTTATACATTTTTTTTTTGTTTAGTGGCCAGGTATAACAAAATACAAATACAAAATACAAGTGTGAATATAATATGTTTTTAATTTATTATTTCTTGTTCTATAATATATCTTGTTGCCACAAACGCAAAACAAAAAACATAATAGTTATATTAATATATTTTGTTATTTAAATATGTCACAAAAACTCCAGCCATACAATAATCCTCAGGGAAGTATTATTAGACTTGTTTGATATTATAGTATTAGTAAGCAAATAATTATTTCCGAATATGTGACATTAACCACTTTCAGTCAATGTTTGCAATAAAGATACCACCTCTTCTATGGTGGATACCCTTATGGTGGTGTGAAGTAAATGCAGGATACTTTCATTTGACTCATTAAGAATTGTGACGGTGGTGACCTGATGGTCTAGGGGTAAGGTGTCAGACTTCTGTTCTGGGGGTCTGGGGTCCAATCCTCACTCCAAGCACAGACTTATCTGATTGCCAAACCCTTCCTTCCCCTCTGACAAGATGTGTATTAATCACAACTTGTGAATGTGTGGAACGGCCTCCAACGTGGTTCGGATCCCACGTTAAACTGTAGGTCCTCCATTTCATCTTACAATCACCCTAACATTTCACATTAGCGTAAGTGCGTATAACCTGAATGGGTAGTAAGACGTGGTGCTAATAATAATAATAATAATAATAATAATAATAACAATCGTGACGGGGTAGAGCATTAGTAGAGATGTATTTCTCTCTTATAAGCAACACCATTTGGAATCAAGCTTGGTAAGCTTGCTCTCTTTTAGGAAGATTTCTTTTTTTAAATAAATGGGGTGCATGTTGAGAGGAGCTTTTTATAATGTAGCTAGTATTATAGTGGTAGTTTACTATGCATAGTTTCTATTTGAAGGACAGGACATTGAATAAATAATATTTAAACTAAAAATTATTAAATAAAATTACTCACCAATAAAAGGATGAAAAACCACTATTTGAGGAAATCATTGTTGGTTCTCTTCTCTTCTCAAAACCCTACTCTCCGTGGTCAGAGGTGGACCAAGTTCTGTCAAGACAACTTTGTTCATTTTATTAGCCATTCATAGTTATGAAGTTACAAAAAAAAAGCTTTAAAAATTTGAAAACATTGTTCCACAGGTTAAAAAAAGAATGCTTTGCTTTTACTTCAAAGTTAATTTAAAGGACATTAAGAACCTAAACATTTGTTAGAGATTACTGCCAGTTACACACTATCATCACAGATTCTTTATTAAACTACGAGGAATGTATGAATCTGGGTGTAGGCGACACTTTGATGGCCCAGAGGTAGGGCATTAGCATACTGAACCAAAAGTCTTGGGTTCAATTCCTGTGTCCAGATGTCATCTTTCAATATAAATATATTGTAACTTTGTAACATTTTATAACACTCAGCTTAGCACTCTTACCTTGACTGGTAACACTATGGTTCAGCCTATAAGATAGGGCCATACTGTAAATTGCAAGGAAGAGGTAAAACTAATACCTCTCAGGGTAGTAGGAGTCTTACACTTAAGAGCACAAATCTGAGAATCCACAAAACTAAAGATTGTTGGTATTTTTTTTAATGTATGTATGCATTTTTTGAATGGTTGAATTATTTATAGATTCTAAAACATCAAAAATTTATTCCTGAAACTTTATATTTTTTTAAAATTTCATATTAACTTTTAGGAAAGAAAACAAAATGTAAACATGTAAATAAAACTTGGCATATTTTGCCATTAGTGTACGAATGTAAGTTATTAAGAGCCATTTTATTTCTGTTGAAGCTACACCAGTTCTGTAGACTACTGGAGTTTGGGTCTGCTTTCTCATGAGGTCATCACTGGTGTGCGACCCTTTCTACCACACATGCCTCCAGTTTCATGGTATGTTGACCTGTGTTTATTGTTTTTTACACAATAATTCAGAGAAAGTGACAACGGTAACCCTTTGTTTACCTTAGGGTTCCTACGCATCCTGGAAAATCTATATTTTTAAAATATTTCTTCCAGGCCTGGAATTTCTCATTTTTCCAATCTTTTCCGGAATTTTCTAGGTAGTCCTGGAAACTCCTTTGTCCATTTAAAAAAAATACATAGCCCTATCCATACATAACTACCCTGTTCCCTTACGGAGTAGGCAAAAACTGTGAATTATATCTAAAATAACCTCCGTACTTAATCCATCCTCACTAACTTTCTCCACACCTCCCTATTCTTGCATTCATTCTTCGCTTCAACAACAGTCATACACAGTCATGCATACTCTTTTATTCTTAAAACTCTTACAATGCTTCTCTTTTTCACACATTCGTCTACAACATTTAGCCACCTTTTATGTGGCCAACCCCTTTTGATCCAAACACTCTACCTTCATATTTGCTTCTTCATTCAATCCACACTCATCCTATGAACATATCCAAGCCAAGATAAGATGCTTCTTTCTCATTGTTTTATTGTATGCCTTTCAAAACGCACTCCTTCAGCACCCACTCATTACTAACAGTCCATACAAGTTTTTTCACCTATATTTTTTTGATACCTCACACCATTCACATTTACCTTGCTCTTGTGTTTTGACTGACAAACTCACGCTTCGCATCCATAAAACAATGTTGGCATCAACAGACTTTTATATACTGCCATCTTTGACTCTTGATACTACTTCATAATTTGCAATAGTTCACATATATACAACTACTCTCCTAAATGAATTCACCAATCTGTCAATCTCAGCATCTATCCTTCCACTTTCACAGAACATTCTGCTCAGATACATAAGATCATTTACTTGTTTTAACAGTTTTTCATTTATACAAAGTTGACAATCATCCTTATCCTATAATCTGTCCTTATTAAAAACCAATACCATGGTTTTAAAAACATTTATATCAAGATCCATTCTGTCTGTTGCCACACTCATGATTTAATGCATTCTGCAAGTCACTCTCATTCTCAGCCATTAATATGGCATCATCTGCATATAACAGCACTCTCAAATTCACATTGTCCAATTGTAAACCAATCGCATCCTCACAAGCATCCATGAAAACACTAAACAACCATGAAGATATAACACACAATCTTGTATAACATTCTGTACAATGTCAAACCATTCGTTCAAAGACCCATCTATCCTAAAGAATGCGTTATTTCCATCATATACCGCCTATCTGGACATGACTTATAAACTAACTTATATCTACTATAGAACAGACACAACAGCCTGCCCCCAACCGTTAAACTCATCACTGTAAAGGAGGAAATCCACATTTCACCCATGATTATTTGCAAGTAAGGTTATTTTATGTTTTAATTATTTGAATAATTCGTGTCATGGAATACATTAAAAAAAAAATAATAAAAGGTGTGGAAAGGTGCAGGCTTAGGGGAGTTGGGAACCTGCATTAAAAATGTATGTATATTTAAATGAAAGAATTTATATACCGATGTGTTTTTGGCCAAGATTACTATATACACTTGTCCTGGAGAAATTGTAGAAAATCCTTGAAAAGTCCTCGAACTGTCCAGGAAAAAATTTCCTGATTTTCTGTAGGAACCCTGTTACTTTTGTAAAATATAGGATCAGAGTATAATCCATCAAGGAAACACATACCTTTCAGGGTAAATGGAGTGTACCTTGTTTAGTATATAAGTCCTTTACAGCTTTTCACAAAATTAGTACTACTGATTGTCAACTGATTTTTAAGTTGTTTGCATAGCATTTAACAAAGCATATAACCTGCTTCAGTGGCCGCATGCTCTAAGGTTTCACTCTCATAGACTGTCGATGAGATGGAGATCAGGGTTTGAATCCCGGTTGAGTTAACTGATATTTTCTCCAAAATTGTTTTCCACTATCCCTACACTCATATATAGCTACACTTCCTCTAATTTATATCTTCCTCATCCTTAATTCACTAGCATAATTAGTACATATGTACACAACTTGAACAGGCAGTAAGCTGTGGCACTAAACAAAAAAAAAATTTCTTTGTAGTTCCTCATTATGACAAATATTGGCCAATAGCTATTTTGTTTACTTGATACAATTTTGTAATAGTGAAATATCCGATGTTTTAAATGTGCAAAAGAAAAAACATTTTAGCCCATAATCCTACTGGAAGCATATTTGATTGATGTACTTTGAATAAGACGTGTAAAAAACTATTTTACAGTACTTAAAATATTGGCTACTTTTCTTTTTTATACAGGATGATTTATATTTGTATACATTAAAGTGATGCAGGGGAATCTAGACAAAACTAAGTCTTATAACACCATATTGCTGGGATCACTTCTTTATCAAGAGAGTAACAGGAACAGGTCTGACAGACTATCATTATGTCATAGCGTTTTTTTTTATTCACCTTGATAGTAGAACATTGCACGTTCATAGGAGATGTTCAATGTGTCCACCATTGCACTCACAACACAGTTCAGCTCTCCTGCACTGCGACTGTCATGTTTGTTGGATGATGTGCAGCATATCCCGGTTCGTATTTCCAGCAGCCAAAATTGCATTCCACACATGTTCTCTCATGTTGTGCCTTTGGGAGTACACAATTCCCTTCAAGTGGCACCATAACCAGAAGTCGCAAGATGTGAGATTAATTGATGGTGCCGACCATGCAACCGGCCCATGGCATCCAATAAATCTCCTGGGAAAGTATTTGTCCAATTGGAGTCTCACTGCACGGTCACAATGTGCAAGGACTCTATTCTGAAGCAGCTACATGTTCAGCCATGTTGCCAGCGAAACGTCCTCCAGTAGTTGGAGGAAAACGGTCTGCAGAAAGTGTAAGTAGTTTTCACCTTGTAGTTGTGCAGGCATTTCATATGGTCTAAGTATAATATCATCCACAACTCTCGCCCAAACGTTGATGAAGGATTTAAATGGTGATTGGACCTCCAGGATGGCATTTGGATTTGTCTCGGCCCAAATTTGTTTGTTGCGGAGATTGACATTGCCTCTTTTGGTAAATGTTGCTTCATCATCCATTACGAGCACTCTGTCAAGGAATTGTGAATATGTGGCATGGTGGTGCAGCATCTACTCCGTGTAGCATACGTACGAGCAGCCAGCGACAGCAGAATTCAGTCATTCCTCACAGTAAATCAAAATCATATTGGTCAGTTTCTTGTTTGTTTATTGGTTCCCCATCTTACAAGCCACTCTCATTCATAGCAAGTAACCGAGTGTGATGTTCCATGTCTCAGTGACGCCGAATGATGCATTTGCAATGCTACCCTCAAATGTTGCCATATCTTGGTAACGAAGCAACCCAGAAATATTTTGTTTTGAGACTTTTAGCTTATTTTTTAGTGAAAATTCTACTGCAATACTTTATTGTATGCAATTATGAATCATCTTGTGTAATACATTAATAGTATAGCATTTTGCATAGAAAAATCAAACTTGAATTAGTTAATTCTACTAACCATTAATTTTAAAATTAGATTTCTAAAATGCTACAAATCAACTGCTGTAATATTGGTTTAGAATTTTTTCAATAACTCTGTGAAATAGACTTCACAATTTAAAAAAAAAAAACTAGGTTTAGTATGTCTCATATTTCATTAATAATAAAAACACATTTTATTTTATCAAGCTCATTGAATACACAACCATTTCAATTAGAATGGTTTTAAAAACCAAAATAATGAGAGTTTACCATTCATCCAAATAAAAATAAAAAACACTTTATAATTTAAGTATTTTATTTAAAACTCAATTATTCATATCAAAGTATAACTTTAATGTTAAAAAACCTTATTAAAATGTTTTCAGCATGACATAGTATGTTCATTTTCAGGATGAGTCATGTTAAGGAGAAATCCACAGAACATATTTGTGTATATCAAGACAGAACGGGTTCAATTATTTTCAAAGCTAATCTCTTCCCGGAAAATAACATTTCCAGGTATGTAATTTGTTGTACAAAAGATTAAAATAAGTTAAGTACTTAGTTAAAGTTTCTTGTTACTGAACTGACATAATTCAAGATTCTAGTTCCAACATTGTCATTGTTTAACTAACTTACTAAATTACTATTCTAAGTAAAACTTTTTGTAAAGTGTACATTCACTCTAGATTTAAACATCCTTTTCATATATAAATTAGAAGTACTTTCCAGGCCCCAGTAAACAAATACTTTGTTGGAACTAATTAATATACAACTAAAAGGCATGTAACACCTTGCCTTTTTCAGTAATCTCAAACACCATATGGAAATTTGGCTACGACATATTCTAGAATGGGACCCAAAGAAACGCGGTCGAAACTCTTCAAATAAAATAGTAGTATTTGATCTTTTTGATGAAATTTTCAAGCTTAAGGTAAGAACCATCATACCATTAGTATAGTTCTTGTTTAATTCCTTATTTAGTTTATTGGCACTTTTAAATTCTTCCAGCTTCAAAATACTCTGAACTAAAATAGTTAGCAATATTAAAAATTAAATTTTATCTTATAGCTTAAGTTTTGAATCACATTAAATTATGACTTAACAAAAGTCTTGATTATAACTATCAAATGAATTTTGCTTTCCTTATTAGTTCCACAATGGTGAACCTTTAGGGCTACATTCTAGTCAGTTTAGGTGAGCTTTATACCTTTCAGGATAGTCAAAGGGTGAGTAACATACTTACTTTTTACACAATTGATGAGACCTTTCATTTTATTTTAGATTAAAAAACAAGCTAACAAAATTTTTCTCATCTAGGAATAAATGTTGTTCTAAAAATTACATGTTTTTATGCTGATTTTACATAGACTAATCCCACATTCTTAAACATAAGTAACAGACCAGAACCATAACAACCAGCCAATGAACATATCTGACATAATTCTTGGCATCATTGTATTGGTGCATCATGAGCATAATAGACTTAAACCTGTCACAAGACCTCAGTCTTGCATCACAGGTTGAATGTAGAGTGCTTTATCAGTAACACATCTTCATAGTTATTGCAAAATACCTTTATAGCTCACAACATTTTACTGATGTCCATAAACTGTTTTCCTTCAGATTATTATTTGTTCCTTGTAGATTTACTTTAAAAAAGTGTGCATCATAGCAGGCCCAACTTATCTCTCAGCTTGCGTAAGGTATAGAAGTTAAAGGGAAAAGATAAACCTTTGACATGCCCGAAATATGTGCAGTGCATTCATATTTGAATGATTACTCAAAATTTTCCGCGATGACGGGAGGGAACAGAGCGACAATATTTCTTGTTAATAACTACAGTATGGCCCTATTAAGTCTGAATTAATTATCTGTGCACAATACGTAGCTGTGAAGCCATTCAAAAATGGTAAAAAACAGCCTTTTTAATGCCTTTTTATCCAAATATCCTCAAATATTTCACAATGTTCTGTGTTAAGAACATCTATTAACTCATCCCCATTAATGTTTAATCAGAAATGATACACATACAATAGTGTTCGTGTAGATTTACGATTTCAAGCAGAATGTATCACAGAGTTGGTGGGCATGTATGTGATGCACCACGCTCTTAATAGAAACTGCATAACTTTTTTTTTTAAGAAACATCTAAATATTCAATGTATTTTTCTTTTGCTCTTCATACACATGCTATTTTTGTGCCCTTAGATTATCACTGTATATTGTGCATCCACATATCAGCATCTAAGCTACGAGGTGAATGATGATACAAATATGATCACACTTTGCGAATGGGTGGAAAAGGACACAGGGTTGAAAGCAAATGACCAAAAGTGGCTATTGCCTGATGGAAATGAGGTCTGCATGACCAAGGAGTCCACCCATTACTGGCACCCTATACATCCATCAAACAAAACACAGGTTGTATACTTAACAAATTCATTGATAAACATACAGGTTGCAAATCATTGTAATTATGGTAATGTCTGTATCAAGGAGAATACATTTCAATATTAATTTATTAATTAATTTATATTGATTAATTTACTGAGCTAAAGTTAAAAATAAATACATTTATTACTATCTCAAATTTAAATAAATAATAGGAATGGCCCCTTGAATCCCTTAAATCCTCTAGGATATTTGAGATCAGAGGATTTGAGAAAATTTCAGAGACTCAGATTCTTGAAAAAATTTCAATTGAAATTCGTCTTAGAGCTCTAATACTGCTGATTGGTGATTCAGAACCATTGATAATTATAGGATGAACTTAACTACCAGACTCCAGACCAGTAATTTAACACAACTGAATATATGAATATTATAATAAATGGATTGATTATATGAAAGAATGTTAACGCTTAGTTACTATTTATATTTTATATTATATTCCCTCATATGTTCATAATTTGTTCCAATATTCGAGATTTGAAGATAAATTGGAGATCCGAATTCAAGATTTGGATTTGTAAAATAGGGGATTCTACCCTTTAATAAATAAAAGTCACATAAATGTTTGATAGTTAAATAATTTATGCAAATCAATTAGTACAATTTCCCCTTAATAAAACAACAAAGTAGGGTAAATATTACCATTAGTTAAAATAAAACTATATAAATACATTAAATACCTACTATAAAATTAAATAATACATTTAGAGCTTACAATTAAAAATAATAATAACAATAATAAAGTAAGCAGTGAACTACTTTTAGTATGTATGTTTAATCTACCTTCTAAATAAATAAAAATTATATTGTCTGGAAGTTATAAAACGGTAAACTACTTTTAGTAACTATTTAAGTTTATTGGTGAGAGACCAGACTCAGAGAAATCCTGGTTTGTTGAGAATGGGGGTTGAGCGTCGGGCCAGCTACCCACTTTGTAAACATTTATTTTTACGAAACCCTTGAATATAGCCTCAGAAACTGGACTGGATATAAACGTATCAACAAACAAGATATGTTAAAAAGGACTGAGATTGATTATATACACACTAAATGCTCCAGGGGCAGTAATAACCTTTGAAGAAGAACTCTGGAAATACCATCTGGATCTAGCAGCATTCTAAGAAATTAGATGGAGGGAAGAAGGAATAAACTTCACTATCTTCCACACTGGAACAAAAGGAGTAACGTGCTTGTTTCGTAGAGGAATAGCCAGCAAGACCAATATATTTTTAATGCATTTTAGTTTGAGACAACTAACCATTGTAAGAATTTTAATTATGTTAATTTATATTTCATTTAACTTTAATTTATTCCTAAATGATCATTTATTTAAAACTTATTATTTTCAATGGACATTGAATTGCGTCGAAGGAAACACCTAATAATGATGTCAATACATTTATCTGATCAATAAATATTTTTTTTTACTTCGAGTTTTTGTCCGGATATTCCATTCCTGCTTTAAAAACCATCCTGATCAGTTGTAATTTTACTGTGGTCTTTTAAGAGACTCATAATGGCCGCACTATACAAGGAGGAAAGAAATTGACTCCATCAGTGGGGGAGGAGAGAGACGTAGGAAGAAGCGAGGCCGGACATTGTTGGAAAAGAAAAGAGACGCGGACGGAAGAAAAAAGTAAAAAAGTTTTTTTGGGAAGAAAGTCTTGTGAAAATGGCAGGGTATTATTAGTGCTGATTACACCACAATTTTGCCAGTAAAAGATAGTACAATTTCTGGGGACAACTTTAATAACTTCCAAAACAAGACCAGGACGTATAAGTGAGACTATCGGATTCACTAACATCTAACAACCTCAATGCCGAAGACTACATGCGAGACGCCATCAACATGAGGCGATATCAACCCAAACTTTTATTGTGATTCATCCTTCATTTTATACTACAATTTAGACAAGACTTCATTCAACGTTTAACATTTATTGCTCCAAGTTCAAAGGTTAATATTAATTTTAGCTTAATTCACTGACATTAGAATTTTTCTTCTAGATGTATTTTTTTGTTGTTTCAACATTGACTCTAGAAAGAAACTTAATTTTTTTTTGGCCAAAGTAATGACTTCAATGAATGCAAGGACTTTATTTAGTTTTACTTATTTTAGTGTCCAACAACCAATTTTGTTGTTGTAATATTTTTTTTTTTAAATTCTACCCTGATATAATTGTAGTAAAAAGTAAATGTTGTCTGTGAACCCAAATATTGTAATCTCTTTTTTTTTTGTCTGAGCAAGTCCACAATTCATTTATCACCTATATTATGTATTTTTTGTTGTTGACGTCACTGGACTTGAAGTTAATAAATAGATAAATGCTTCATGTAAAAATATATATATATATATATATATATTCCCCACTTTCCTATTAAAATACACATCCACATTATCATTAAAGTTGTATTAAAGATTAAAAATAGTAAAATCGTCCACACCATAGCGTGTGTTACATTAGGATCAAAACACATCATCATTTTAATTTTATTGTTCCAGCAAACCAGGTACATTATGTGTCTTCCATTTCTTTCTATCTAGATACATTTCTTCCTCATTTATGGCCCACCATTCACCCCTCTTCTGGAGGTCTTCCTTTACAGCGCCCATCCACCTTTTCCTCTCGATCTTCTGCTCAGTCTTCTCCCGACTACCTCCTCCATCCACTTGCTTGCCACTCTTCCAATAATTATCCTCTTTAAATGCCCGAAACTTTGCTTCTTTGATCTGGCGATTTTTTCACAAAAGGGTTCTTTCATTTTAGTCTGTGTTTGTATAACATCATTTCTTATTTTGATTTCTTAGTTTTTTCCATTATGGTGTTGGTAAATTTCATGCATAATTTAACACTATATCTGTGATCACTTTTCATGCTAAGACCGAAGATAAGGATGATGAAGAAAATATGTTTTATAAAATCATAAGAGGGACTTTTTGAAAAGTTACCCCAGTATGATATGAAACTGATTATAGGAGATACAAATGTGAAGATTGTAAGAGTGTGTATGTGCAAGGCAAATAAGAGCCAACACACACTGCATGAAGAAACAAACAATAGTGGGTTGAGACTAACAACTCTTACAGGAACTAAAAACCTTGTTTATATGTGTTAAATAAAATTTTCAGTGTGAGGATAGTATTTAGAAGAACAAAAATAAGAGTATATAAAACATTATTAAGACCATTGATACTCTACAGGTCTGAAGTGTGGACGTTGAGCAAGAACACGTAGAAGAATTTTTTATTTTGGTGTTTGAAAATAAAATACTGAGGAATTTTTTTTGGACCTGTGCAATAGAATGGCGAATTCAGAATTAGGAAAACTATTGAGATACTGTTTTATGATCTTTTTAAGAAAGCATACATGAGAGCAATAAAAATAAGCAAAATAATTGAGTGGTTTGGGATTGTATTGAGAAGGGAAAAGACAATAATAAAACCGGTTTACGTAGGAAAACCAGAGGTAAGATGGCCACTGGGTAGTGAAGGAGTAAGGGTTGACCTACATTGACTGTATATGGATGAAACTACTGCTGTTGACAGGAAAGCTTGGAAGTGGCTAAAGAGTGAGGCCATACGGTTCAAATTCCCAACTAGGTAAAGGTAAAATATACCTTTTACCAACTATGTTTTTAAACATAGCCTTGGTAAGACTACAGCTATCAACTAAAAGTTTAATTCTTATCAACTAAAATTCAAATCAGGGAGAATTAAACCCAAATTTCAAAATATACTTAAGCGTAAAAGTCAAACTATTTGGTGCTGAGCTTTGAAAATATATGAAGGCTATGAATACAGAACATCCTTTTGAAACAGTTAAACAATTTTACATTTATCATAGCTGTAATGTACTCCAATAAAGTTATGAAATGTTATATTGTATTGCTGATAACCTAACTGCGCTGCGCCTTTTTGAAATTGAGGTATACAATGTTATTTTTGTCATAGCTGTAATGTACTCCAATAATGTTGTGAGTTGTTATATTGTATTGTTGATAACCTTATTGCGCTGTGCCTACAACTTTACAAAATAGCAACTGATGAACTAACCTAAGCTGCAGAAGGTTTGTACAATGGGTATCAATCCTATTTAACGTCTCACTTTAGCGCTCAACACCTCTCATCCAGAACTAATTTGAGACTGCAATTAACTAAAATGTCTTAATAAGAGAAGTTGTTGGATTGTTAATTATTCAAAATCACTCCCTTATTTCTTCTTTATCTGTTATTTATGGCTTACATTTTATTATTTCTAACTCTGCCAGTAACTGTGGCAATCTCAGAATGAACATTTTCGAAATACAAATTTAAAAGAACTATTTGTGAATCCCAATGGCAGAACATAAATTGCCAGGTTTCACCATATTATCATTTGAAAACAAATGGGTGAATGAATTAAAGAAAATTGTTAGAAATGTCAGAGAAATTAAAACAAAAAAATTGAAAATCTAAGTTTATCCTGTTTTTAATACTTTTATCTTAAGCCCCAACGTGTAATTTTAATGTTTGTCCTTTAAATTATTAGTGTTGTCTAATTTTATTGTGACACTAATCAGTCACTAATTTTAAAACAAAAAGCTTTATAACTCATAATTTTTTTTCTTGGCAAATTTATGATGGATGTGCGGGATTGTTTCAACAATTAAATTCAGTATTTTGAAATTATGAGATGGTATAGAAAATCTATGTCGAACTTTATAAAAATAAGGGTTTAAATTAAGTGTCCATGTGCTTGGATTATTTCATTAGAGTCAAATTCAAGTATAGTATTTCTAAAAGCTCCCGAGTTGAAGTCGAGTTTGAATATCTTCTTAATTTTAAAATGTTAAAAGAAGATATTTGTTTATTTTAAATGTAAATAGGCATCACATCTTTAGAATTTAGATTTAAAAAATATACTAAAACACATGTTCTTAAAATATGAATGACATTCATTTTTATAAATATAAATTCTTTAAGAAAAAAAGTTAAATGGAAATATTGCTTTTAAAAATGAGAAATAACACTGAAAAACACAATTTAAAAATAAGAATAACACTCAAAGAAAAATATATAGGGCCTAATAGAAAAAATAATAAGATGTTTTCACCACTAATGTCTTTAAGTACATTAAAATTACACTAACAATTATGAAAAAAGTAATAAAATGAATAATTGCATGATTGGTTGGAAATGTACGATAAGATAGTGTAGAAACACTGCACAATAATGTAAGTTAAGTGAAAGTGAAGGAAGTCAACCTTAAATTATAGGTTAGGCCTGGATGGAAAAAAAACCACTTCTCTCTTCATTTCTTCTAACACTTATACACCTATCACTTCTTCAAAACTTTCACAGTAGCACAATGTTTTGAATTTTCAGAAATATTACTTTTTAATTAATGTCTCTTCATATGAAAATATAAATATTTCCAAAATTTAAAACAATTTGCAACTGTAGAAGTGTAAAAGTGTAAGAATAAATATAGAAGTGTGTTTGTTTATATCTAAACCTAACCTAACTATCCTTTCAGGTTGGCTTCCTCAACTATCACTTTACATTATTGTTGAGTGTTTTTACACTGTTTTGATAAAAAGTTAATAAAATTGATGATTTAATAAGCTAATATTTCCCAAAAATATGCTTCAGTAACTTAATTTACCGTATAATAAAACGTAAGCATCATAAACAGCTAGAAATTTGAAGTGTCTCGTATTTCGTTAATTATTCCTTAGTGTAATTGTGGATGATCACGTCTTCTGTTCCATTTCCGCTCCTCTATGCGCATTTGTACATGCGCATTGCATGGGCTCCCATTAGACATTATTTTACTGATAACTTACTTCAATTCAGTTTTTAATTCTTAATAAAGTTGATGCTCATACTTTAAAATTAAAAATGATATTTTTAGCAAACAATATGAAATAGTAAATGCCTTTTTTAATACAAATGTGGTAATTTTGGTAAAATATGTATTGCAATAGATAAGATCAACATTGATTTTAGACAAGTTAACCATTATAATAAATAGTAACTAAACTAGTGCTAGTTTTGTAGCTCAACGTATTAATTAATATGAGTTTTAAATATCTTAACTTTGAAACATTTGATATAATAGAATGATAGATGGGAATTACTTTTTTATTTCGGGACGGGAAATTAGTCAAAATATCGGGACTTTGTACGGGAAATTTTAAAATTACCCCTCAGAATAAGTCTAGATTTAAAATATATTGATTTCCAAACTAATATGGTAAGACTTGTTAAAGCTATGATATTATTAAAACCGCTTCGGTGACTGCATGGTCTAAGGCACCATTCTCGCAATAGACTAGACTACCAATGACGAGGATATTTAGTTTGAATTTGGTCGAGTGTTTTCCCTAAATGGTTTCTCACACTATCCATGCACGTGCAGGTACACCTCTGAATTAGAGCTTCCTTATTCTTAACACACTTGAGTTACTAGTACATAGGTGTATAACTGGAGCGAGTAATAGGACCCGGTGGTAAAAAAAAAATTGCTAAAGGTAATAGAAACAATAAAAAATAACATAATAGAATAAATAGAAGTGTGCACGAATAGCATTTCTTAATCAAATCAGATACAAATATTTGAATTAATATCAAATCAGATACAAATATTTGAATTAATATCAAATCAGATACAAATATTTGAATTAATATTAAATAATATAATTAATAAAATAGTTTGATTACATTTTTGATGGAAATTATTTTTATTAGATAATTTCTTTTGAAAATGCCGTTTTATCTTTAACTATATTTGCATAGGGGAAATAAAAAAAGTTACAAAACATCATTTTTAGCACCTCTTCAATTTGCTCTTGGTATGAAATTGCAAAATATTATCTAGGCTTAAGAGTTACTTTTCTTAAATGTTTTCTCTAGATTTCACACCCCTTATATTCTACTCCCTGTCTGGCTCTTCAACGACAGCCACACTAAGCCCTCATAAATGGTTGACCTTGGAAGCTACTTCCTTTCCCCTTTTCCTTTCATTTCTGCACCCCAAAAGATATAATTCATTCACGACCTAAGTTTACCTGGATGACAGCTTGAAATGTTACTAGAAGTAAGCCCTAATATATCACTACACTAACAGCTGACATCTATCACTTTTGATGACTGTAATGAAAACAGATGGTAATATATTAATGTGATAGTTAACCACAGTAATTTAGGCCAATATTATTTATATATTTATTTGAGGACGGACACAAAGTTTATTTATCGTTTTATTCCACTTAAAAATATATTCACACCACTTTCACAAAAACTTCTAATGAACATAGCTTCAAAATGGCGACTGACGAATTTAAACCATATGACTGAACATGACAGTAAACAAGTTTTTTACAATGATGCAGACACACAGTTGATGAAAATATTTTATTTAGTTAAATATTTCAAAAGAAGATAAAATAACCATAAACTCAATTATTGTATGTAAAAAAAATAAACAATTTTTTCATTTCCAAATAAATATGATCCTGCATTAAGAGGTATTGATGTGTGCACTATATTACCCAAAATCAATAATGTTCCAAAACGAAGAATAAGTACTTTTAATTATGTTTAAAATATTGTTTCAAGTTGGATAAAAAGAAATTATTTGTAATTTAGGCCAATATTATTTATATATTTATTTGAGGACGGACACAAAGTTTATTTATCGTTTTATTCCACTTAAAAATATATTCACACCACTTTCACAAAAACTTCTAATGAACATAGCTTCAAAATGGCGACTGACGAATTTAAACCATATGACTGAACATGACAGTAAACAAGTTTTTTACAATGATGCAGACACACAGTTGATGAAAATATTTTATTTAGTTAAATATTTCAAAAGAAGATAAAATAACCATAAACTCAATTATTGTATGTAAAAAAAATAAACAATTTTTTCATTTCCAAATAAATATGATCCTGCATTAAGAGGTATTGATGTGTGCACTATATTACCCAAAATCAATAATGTTCCAAAACGAAGAATAAGTACTTTTAATTATGTTTAAAATATTGTTTCAAGTTGGATAAAAAGAAATTATTTAAAAAAATGAAATAGTAAGAGAAAACTTAAGTTTACGTTATTTTAAATGTAAGTTATAACAGGTAATTAAAGATCTTTACATTTATAACAAAACAATGATCTTTTACAAGTTTTGGCAAACCAAAACCTAAACATATGATTTTCGAACTGTCATCCAGATAAAAACCTATTGTGAATGGACTTTAGAATAATATTTCTGTCCTTCTCTAAATCTTTTAAGCTCTTTCACTTGTTGAACCCAACAAATCACTGTTGATAGACAGAGCACAAAAACGTGTTTATCTCTTTAGTGGTAAAATAACACCCTAACCATCCCAGCCAACAAATTTGCAAAATAACAATGAAGAAGATTGTACAAAAAAGATTAACAGGGATGAGTCAGCACTAAATGATAGAACATGAGTGCTGCCCTTTGTTTTGTTTTCAGCCCGAAAATTTTCTGGGAAAGGGTCAATTCTGCCCGACCAACAGGAATAGATAATTAGACTCCTGACATTTTTCTGAGGGTTCGGGATCCCGGCCACCCTTAATATAAGAATATATTCATGATATTACCTTTTTAATTCAACATAAATTACTATTTTAGAAAGCGACCAGGTAAAAATAGTAGAAAGAATCATTCACTTATCTAATAATCTACTTAGCTATTTTTATTTTCATGTCTTTGTCATGTAAACATACGTGAAGAACTACAATCAAGTATAATTCAAAATGGATGACAATATTGAGTGAATTTACCCGTCGAAAGGGGTTTTAAAGTTTTATTACGTTATTAATGTGAAGATTGATATTCATTTTTAACAATATGTTAAGTAACTGAATGATTTATAAGTGGAAATGCCGATATCATCTCAATTAAATAAACTATGCTTACTATTGTGTTTAAAAAATTTATTATTAAGTACATCAAGTGAAAGCTCAAAAATGATGAGCCTACAAAACTTTCGATCTTGAATCTCGAGTGTAAAGGACAAGCTCGATTCACAGCTCAAAATCCAAGTACTCACAAAGCCTTAGTTTAAATAAAATAGCTAATTTATATTTCATACAAATATTTTCATCAAAATTTTTATATATATATAGTGTCATACAAATGTGATGATATTTAACATTAATTAGATCTTTAAGCAAATAGATTTTTTTTAAGTAAATTCACTTTTAGATAAAAAAAAACTTTCAAGGCGGCTCATTAACAAATATAACAGAAGGGCCCCTACTGTTTATTTTATGCCACTGTGTGTGTATATATATATATGTATATATATATATTGTAACTAGTCACCCTGGTGGTCTGCATGTGGTCATCTTTGGTTACTAGCCCCACGTTGTTTCGCCAATTTTTGTACCCAGTCAGCCATCTCCGGTCAGCTGTTGTTGTTGGCCTCGCGTTGTCATCTTCTTCTTAGGCTCGTTGTCCACGGCAGTCAGTTTCGGCAGAGCATCTCTGGGTTATGTCGGAATAATGGTGGGGGTAGAGGAACACAGCCAATTTAAAAAGATGTTGTTTATCGTAGCATTTGAAATAGAAGTTTTATTATAATAAATCTTTTACATATTATTACCGAGGATATTTTAATTTAGTAACATGAAATACTTAATACATAGCTAAAGATAGCTATTTAGCCACCTGGGCTACCTCTACTTTCTCCCATCTCGAGACTCTACACGTGTCGATAAGTGAAATTGAGAGTACACGTCTTTAATCTTTACGTGCTAAACGGCTAGTTTTCGCGTCTGACGCTCTTAGCGTACTAACCGACAAGTGTCCGCGTCCATACTCTTAGCGTACTAACAGACAAGTCCCCGCGTCCATACTCTTAGCGTACTAACAGACAAGTCCTCGCGTCTATACTCTTAGCGTGTTCACCGGCCAGTGTCCGTGTTGGACGCTTTCCTTTAAGATAAGGTCAAACACAGACACTAAACCAAAGGCACTGATTGGCCAGGAGTTCCGCGCCAAAACCTCCCCCTCCCCTGAAAGACTGCACGTGTAAGAACAGGTGCGTCTCCCAGCTTCCGGGTACAGCTATTGATACATTGCACGAAGCTTAAAAATGAAAAGTAAAAGTAATAAATTTGGATGACTCTAAATATTCCAACAAAGACCTTAAATAATGAAAAACTATTATATTATAAATTTAAAGTCCTGAAAATGAAGTTAATGAATTGAAATTTAAAACATATTGCTTACAACTTTGGTTATGATTTACATAACTTATAATTACCATAAAACCCCATACTTTCTTATAATTAACCATTTGATAGTAATAAAGATAATTAAATTAGGCCTAGATGAATGGAAAAGAACAATGTATTTATCAGTTTAGTATTCTCAGTAACTTGAGTGTATTAATATGTAAACTAAAGTAAAAACTAATATAATTTTGTAAATGAAAAAGTTGAGAGCTAAGGGCCTAAACCCTGACCACTTTACAATATATATAACTAAAACTTTGGGTATATATATATATATATATACCCATAGTTTTAGGGTGTAATTAATTTGCTAAAATCTAGAGGATTTAATAATGTTTTTATGTTAGTATCATTGTTTTAACATGATGTAGGTCTATTTACAACAAATTCATTTTTATTTCTGTTTTCATGTAGGAAAATGGAGTAATGCTCTATGTTTATAGAAAGTCCATGCTGAAAATACCTGATGTAACTCCAAAAATTCCTCCATTTGTTATTAATATGTTAGAAGATCCACAGTCAAAAATGGAATATCAATATCAAAAGAGGGTTTGGGCTCAGTCAGTGTTTTTCTTTAAACAAGAGCTTAACCTGTACCAGACATTTGTCAAGGCAAATATGGTGAAACTGTAAGTACATATTAACATGTGTTCAGACAAATATGGTGGTGCTCAAACATTGTATATTTTAAACAGATCCTGTGCTATGTATAATGCCTCCTCTACACATTCATCCGAATGTTTCTCTGAATGTTTAGTCAAATGCCTGCGTCACAGATTAGGACAAATGCTATCTGTACAGAGGCAGGACACATTATTAGACTAAACTGATTAGCTTCAGGTCAGAGTTTTTATTTTTATGGCAAGTCTGCTTTATTCTAATATTATTGCTATCTGGTTTTGTGTATAACAATCTTCTTCCGAAGTAACTTATACATTGGCAATTTTCTTAGTTTAAAGCTCTGCTGTCTTACCCATAAACTCAAAATGTTGCTGGTTTGAAAGCCAAAAACATTAACAAAGACTCAATCTGAGAACGCACGATAAATATATTCAAAACAAATTTATATTGTTAAAAAATGGTAACAAACACCAACCACAAGATCTATTTGGTTAAGTAACATTTAAAGTGAACATATGAGCTGTTCTCACAAACACTGAAGTTCGAATGACACAGGAACAGCTGATTAGTAGTTTTTGATTCAACCCAATTTAAACAGTTGATGCCTATCATTATTGGCAACTTAAGTTAACAAAACTAATCAAAATATAATAAAAGTTATTTTAATACTATTTTAATATCAATACTTTCAACTCTTAAGTAAGAAATCTGATTGTGCAAAGTTACTATCGCCTATAATTGAGAAAAATCATAGTTTAGTCTAATAGTTTGTCTGGCCTCTGTACTCACATTTGGCTTCATTCGAGTTAAGTTAAATTTCTTGGAGGGTTGCACTTGCTTGGGTTCTTTGACTAGGCAGAGGTGAGTGAATCCAAGCAAAGGTGAATGTATGGTCTACACCAGTGGTTCTCAAACTTCTCTCTCATGGCACAGTATATCTCCTCGAGATTAAGTGCGGTACACTGATCGTTTAGGCTGGTAATACTTTGAACTGACGTCATACACACATAAGCTGCTAGCCCAATAACATAACCATTCTCTTTGAGTGTATTGTGAGAGTTATCTGCTGAATGTTTGATGGGTATTTTAATTAGTGAATATGTATTGTACTTAAATTTGTGTTTATTTATGTTAGGGTTTTAATATTAAAATAGATAAGTAATTTAAAAAAAAAAAACTAATGCATATGTGGAGTATCAAAGTGTAAATGAACATGAAAACGAACAAGTTGCAAGGTTGAGTTCCATGCAATCTGCTACCCAGGCAGTACCTTTACTTGGTACAATGACGGTTACCTGAACTTTGGATTCACATATGCTGGCCCTGAAAACTGTCCCGATTCCTGAATGTGTGGTGTGTGGGGGAAAAACTTAGTAATTAGAGTATGATTTTGAGTAGACATTTAAATACAAAACACAGTCATTTGACTGGAAATGAGATTAACTATGTTGGTCGTTTATTATCATTTGGCATAAAACAAGCAAAATCTATGGAAAAAAGTAACACCTAAAACTGAAAAAACCCAATTAGCCAGCTAAAAAGTGGCTGAGATAGTAGCAATGAAGATGCAACCTCACAGCATTGCTGAAGATTTGATTTGGCCTGCGTGCAAACAAATTAAGTCAGTTTTAGGAGACGCGGCTGAGAAAGAAGTATCTTTAGTACCATTGTCAAATGATACAATTTATTGTTGTATTGATGACTTGTCTTCAGATATTATGAATACTCACCCTGCAACTGGATGAGTCAATGGGAATCAGCCAAAAGTGTATTGTATTGAACTACATCAGATTTGTTGACAATTGTGGGATTATTAAACAACTTTTGTTGTGCACATAATTACTTAACATGTCAACAGGATTAGATATATTCAACTCCATCTCTAATACCTTAGAAAACAATGAACTATACTGGAAAAAATGTGTTTCTGTCTGTACAGATGGTGCACCAGCAATGATTGGAAGATTCAAAGATTTAATTGCAAGACTAAAACATGAATTTCCAAATGTAGGCTCCACTCATTGCTCCATACATCATGAGGCTCTAGTGGAAAAAACTCTCCCAACTGAACTTAAAGGTGTTTTGGACTCCGTTATTAAGATGTCAACTATGTTAAATCACGAGCTTTAAAAACAAGACTTCTCAAACAAAGTGTCTTGAAGCTGGTTCTCGCCATGATGCATTAGTTCCACACATCGATATTTGTTGGCTGTCAAGGGGAAAAGTTTTCACAAGATTTTATGAACTTAAAAAATGAGTTACTTAACCTCTTTACTCCTGAAAACCCTGAATTTATTTCCCAATCAAATGATGAGGAGTGGCATGTCAAGCTAGCTTACTTGACTGATATTTTCAACCATTTAAATATCCTGAATGCAAGTATGCAAGGCAAATAAGAAAATGTGTTAACCTCAAGTGACAAACTTGATGGTTTCTTAAATAAGCTTATACTGTGTAAACTACCAATGGAAAAGAAGATGAAAATGTTTCCTTCTACAGCTGAAGTAGATCTTCAAGGAGAAACTACATCGAGGATGTTCTTGGAACATTTGTCAGTTCTTGAAGATAAAATGAAGAAGTACTTTCCCTCTCTTGCTGTCAACAAATATGACTGGATAAGCAATCCGTATGCAGTATTGCTTAAAGCAACAATCTAACTCACTCTGTAAAAAGTCAAATAACTCGTTTAACGGCAGGCAAATCACACCCTACAGCTGAGATATGGAAAACTACCACTTGCAAAGTTTTGGATGTTAGCGAAGAAGGAGTACCCAGCAGTACCTGAATGTACTATTAGAGCGCTGTTGCCATTGTCTACTACATAGCTATGTGAACTGGGATTTTCGGAAATTACAAACATAAAGAATAAGAAACGAGGACATATTTCCATTGAACAGGAAATGCGGTCTGTTTATCATACATATAGAGGTTTTGTGCAAGATAAGACAAGCCTATGTGTCACATTAACTCGAGCTATTAGTATTTATTGTTTCAACTATTTTAAATTATTAATATATTTCAAATGCTCATATTTTTTTTCTAATTTATTTTTCATATTAATATATTTTTATTTAATATATCATTCTTTTAATTTCCAGTAAAATAATGACAACAATTTCATGATACACTTAGCCAATCTCGCGGCATACCCTTTGAGAACCACTGGTCTACACACTTGTGCATTGCTATGCACACCAAATTTGTAAAGGAGGCAAATAAATCAATTAATTTCATTTGAAAAATTTGTCTTCTAAACTCTATGGGATTTAAATAAATACATAGTAATCTGTATTGTGCACATGCTCTATTTATTTATTGAAATCTCATTGAACACAGAAGTAAAGTATTTTAAATTAAATCAATTTTATTTAATTGGTTATCACGTGAACCCATCCTAGAAAATTGAGAGGTAGGTGACCTAATCAACAATTCAAATTATTTCATTTGCTTCAATTTTTTTATTTACAATCTAAATTTTAAACAAATTTTATAAAACCACAAAGCCTGGAAACATAAACATCTATGCAAAACGAAAAAAAAAAAATCAAATTAATGAAGCTACAAGGCTCTATAGAACATATTCAATGATCTTAAAATACTTTTCATTAAATACAGATAAATGTTAATATAGTAGCATCAAAACACAAGATTACACAGATACATATTGATTCCAAGACATATCATGTGATATGTGATTATATATAATAGATCCAAACCATTAATTACTATAAATTTTACTGCTGCTCGGAAAGATGTTTATTTAATTTGTTTAGGGGCAGGGGATAACCATATATCTTATAGCCCTGGGTCTCGACAAGGCCCCAGAATTTTGAAGTGATTCAACCATTAAAAGGTATATCAAAACTGTTTCCAACATACACAGTACATAAGCACCTGTGGTACTTTGCTACGTGTCTACTCAAGTACCTAACTTCACTCTAAATGTCATCACTACTTCAGACTGAAAACTAACCAAGATCGAATGAGGGGTAGTAATAACATGCTGTCAAATATATATGTTTTATCAGACATTTATTCTACAGGATTTATATTGATAGTGGCAAGTAAAGTGTTGACTGGTATCTCTATTGTGCTTTTATTGTGAAAATTTGGTAGCTTTTGTTGACTAAATTTGAATGGTATTGATGTTGTAAATTGAAGATGGGTCAGCAACCTAAAGCCACAGCCTAAATCCAGGCAGGACTGAAGTTTATTGCTGTGAGATTAATTTAGTCAACACGGTCACCCTAGACCATGGATTATTAACCTTCTAACGAATACACTCACCAATTGGTATTCTCAACGTGTTCCACATCCTTTCGCAAGACTGTCAAAATCATCATCATCATGTCTTATTAGTTACTGATATTATTTCAAAATATGTAAATAGTTTTGTTTTACTTAAGTAAAATCAATTAGTACATAATGGCTTGGAAACTTCTTCATACTTCTGCATTTACACACGGTTTTAATCTTTTTGAAGATTCCTTTTTCATATGAATGGCTAGGATTATAACAGCTTAGAGAAAATCATAATAATGTTATATTTAGATATAAAAATACAACAAATCACAAATAAACAATCTGTATTGATAACGATGGTAGTTTATTATAATTTGACAACATTTTAAAAGATTGCCCCAAGATTGAGTCTCATACCTCCAGGATAAGAACCCCTGCCCCACTCATAGAAATAGTGTGACTCACTGTATTAAAACTATATGTTGTGATATAGCGACCAATATGTAGTTACCACTAAATAAGAGCCAGTTGTGATAGGAGGTAAAGCTGAAACAATTGCCAGTCATAGACAGTTCTTTTGTTGAGAGATGTCTAAAATTTCAAACAGAACAGCCGCAGTACAGCTCTGTGGGTCTGTATCATGAATCTTGCTTGCCATAGATGATTAACTCCAAAATGTTTGGTATTGTTGTGTGCATGTGTTGCCAGGTCACTATAAACATCATTATTTGCTGGGCATTGATATTTTAGGGTACTTTTCAGATCATTTAATGAGTAGGCACCTACACAACTCCACAATGAGGGATATAAAACAAAAGAGAGTTAAAATGGAAGTTCGGTGCATGGAGGTTGTACATGTGGCTCTTAGGCACTTAATTATTAGGGATGTGCGAGACTCAAAAATATCTCAAAAATTTGAGAAGAAAAAAATCTCGACCTCATCTTGTAAGTTAAAAAATGAATCTCGTAAGTTCAATAAATTAATAAACAAAAAACCAATAATGGCCCTAAGAAATTAATAAAACAAACCAGGAATTTATTATTTTCTACAATATTGTAATAACTCAAAAATAGGCCACATCCC
>CABFVX010002178.1:16169-75728 GCA_902151425.1 Timema shepardi | reverse complement strand
CCCCCCCAAACAGCCTTTATTAAGAAATGTTTTTCAAAATCAAACTTTGACATCATAAGCTGTTACACTAAAAAATTAAATTATAAATGGGTTTCATTGTAACTACCTATCATAATTTTATTAATTTCATTTGAAATGAGTATCTCGAGTGTTTGAATGACCCATAAGACAATCTAAATCAAGCGTCAGCTACATGTCAAAATGGATGTCTATAAACTATATATTTACTTTAATAAACATAATTTACATTTTTGTACTTTTAAAGGATGTTTACTCGTCTCGTTCTTGTGTCATGATACTTTTTAATATTCTTGTCTCGAGAGTGTCTCGAAATGAAAAAAATTATTCTGGCACATCCTTATGAATAGTAGCATTTTGGAACAGATGTATGTGGAAAGAGAGACACATACACAATTTTTCACTCACATTCTTTCACTCCACAATTACACTTATTATCAGATATTCACAAAATTATAATCATTCTAACAAGTTCTCAAAAATTACACTGAGTTTCACATATTCTCAAAATCACACACAGTTACAATTTCCACCCCACACCCTCTCACACAAACTTCCCATCCTCACACCCTCTCACACAAACTTCCCACCTCACACCCTCTCACACAAACTTCCCACCTCACACCCTCTCACACAAACTTCCCACCCCACACCCTCTGACACAAACTTCCCACCTTACACCCTCTCACACAAACTTCCCACCTCACACCCTCTCACACAAACTTCCCACTCTACACCCGCTCACACAAACCTCCCACCTTACATCCTCTCACACAAACTTCCCACTCTACACCCGCTCACACAAACCTACCACCTCACATCCTCTCACACAAACTTCCCACCTCACATCCTCTCACACAAACTTCCCATCCTCACACCCTCTCACACAAACCTCCCACCTTACATCCTCTCACCCAAACTTCCCACCTCACACCCTCTCACACAAACTTCCCACCCCACATCCTCTCACCCAAACTTCCCACCTCACACCCTCTCACACAAACTTCCCACCTCACACCCGCTCACACAAACTCCGTAACAACAAAATAATCAGTTTCTTAGTTTCAAATACAAAATATTTTAAGATTTGATTTTTTAGTTTATTCTTGTTCATACCAATTAATGATAAAAAATAATTCAAAATATATTTCCATGTTATTATATATTAAATATCTATACTTTGTAACTTATTTTTCAGTCAACATCTCATCTTAAAGAATAAACAAATAGTAAAAATGTTGGAAAATATAAACATTCAATTAAAGCAAGCCCAAGCAATTTACAAGATTTATCAAGAGTTCTCACATATTGACTTGGAATACCTTAAGAAATATAACCTAAGTAAGTTTACTGTCATGAGAATATGGTATCTATATTATTTTAATTAGTTTTACTCATTAAATATTGTTTTTGTTATCATTGTATGAAGAAATACAACTATTAAATGAGATTGAATGTTTCAGTGATAACTTATATAAATATATAACTTCGTTGTTTTTTTTCGAAATAAATAATTAAAAGAAACTATTTTAATATTTCTTGATTGATTTTTGTAATTTGTTTTTAAATCTACAAAACTGATGTATATTAATGCAAAATTTTAACTGTTTGTCAATTTATTTATGAAGCATGCTGAAAAATGATTTTTAAATTTTTCTAGAAAACCTTATTTTAAGTCGAATAAGATAGGGTTTAAAATCATCAGTCTGAATGGGAGAGTTTTAAAGGCACATAATCAGTCCAAAGATATATGTGTACTTACAAATATAAACGTTCATAGGAGAGTACAGTGAATTATGGGGCAAGTGAATTTTCGACTTTATAAAGAATATAATAGACCTTACAAATTAATCAATGAATGATATACCAATAAAATTCAAGTGTTCATAAACTTCCATACATTCTAAGGTGCTATTTCTAGCCAAGATCTAATTTTAAAATCTAGAAGAAATCACTAATAATCCAATAGACAGATTTGTATTAAAGCCCTACTGAAAATGTGTAAAAGTCATGGCTCATTGGACTCGAATAAAAGGAAATATATTGCATGCATCGGATGATGTATACAGTTTATACAAATTACATTGAAATTAAGAAAGTACAAATGACAACCATTCACACGTGTTCATTTGTTGAAATGGTAAAAGTTGCTTTCCCTGTAGTTAGCTAGCTTAGACACCAAACTGTAATATACTCCCATTTACAGATCCTGGCAAAAATATAAAATAAAGGTTCAATGTTTTTTGATTGGTATTTATGTATTAGAACTGGGTACAGCAGAAAAACTCATTTTTTCAATTAATTGATATAAAAATTAATTTGAAACGTATTTTATAAACCAACAACACTCTTTAGTTGAATATTATACACTGTATTAAACAACTTTAAAAATGATCCCATTCTTCAATGTAAGAAGAGACCTAATATTTTCTTAAATAAACTTCACTTTCAGTATTTTCTTTAAATTTAAACCATTTGCTTGCATTTTATATCCTTTTAATCATATTTTGTCACTACCTCAAACAATTAAGCTTTACTTAATTGTAAATAGATAACCAAATTGATTTACCTGAAATGAAAATAGAAAAATCACAATGTGTGTGGAAACCAACCTTAGTCCATCCACTCGGTATTTAAATTATTCCAAATTTCAAGCTCTTGGATCAGTCTGCAGTACTAACCATTTTAATAATTATGATATCTTAAATATGCTTATTGATAACACCTAGAATGAGAATAATTTTCCTTACTGTCAGAAAATTTATCCATTCTGCTGGTGGACAATGATCATCATTATTACTAATTATAAACATGACCAATGTTGTGCCTGTTAACAATGTTGATGATAGTTTTACACTCTGTCTCTACCTGATTAATAAATTGTAAACCTAGTTCATACATGGCACACACAGTGGTTCATCTTTACTTGGCAATAGAATAAAATTAATGTTGAACAAAAAGAAAATTATATTCCTGAAGAAGTTTTTTTTTCCATTGAATATGAAATGAAACTTATATTTTAAGTATGTGTAGAATCAATTTATTCATTTTAAATGATTTAATTTGAAGCATCACTTTAGTTAAAATCGAAAATCCAAATTTAGTGACATAAATCTATCAAATATTTGATTTCAATATAACACTGAACTACAAAATAAAACATTTCATTTGTAAATATAGAAATGATAAAAAAAGAGGGTGATTTAGTTCTATTCTTCTTTCGCTTGATTATTGTATATTTCTTTATGGCCAACATTGATAACATTTTACTATATTATTAGTTCTATTTTATAGGTATTGATAATATCTAGTAAAAGAAAGAGTTGCAGATAACATGACTTGAAGTATGGATATATTAAAATGGTATTAGTAACCAACTTGTACTGTTCTTCCTAAAGACTTTGAATGTACAACATAAATGCAACATGGAAGACAAAAGGAGGAATATTACCCTTTATTCTCCCATTTGACACATAACTAATAAAAAGAGTCACATTTTACAGACAAGTTTACTCCCACACATTTTCATTTATAATACAATCATAATGTGGTTTTTGAATAATACATAAATTAAAGGACACTGTTGAACTAAATTGATTATTTCTTCATCCAAATACAGTTTTAAGAATAAACAAAAAATGTCAAGGAACAGGAAACTAAAATCAACAGTAGTGTAGCTGAGCAAGGGTGTAGATAATGATACAATATTTCAGTCCTGAGGGCACAGGCAAAGAGCTTCTAAATCCTTCAAAATTCTCCTTCCCTGCCAAAACGATTCATTTAATTTTAATCAAACATTTTTTGATCCAATACGGGCCATTGTCCTAGCCACCATTACAATGCATGTAGTCAAACATTTCCAGTGCATTTTGTTTCGATCTGATCCAGTGTGCGAAAAGCTTAAAGATAATTGTGGGAGCATTTTGCTTGGAGTCAGCTGGTCGTCACTAACTGTGGGAGAATTTTGTTTGAGTCAACTGGTCTTTGCTCCTTAAGACTAGCTTTCAAATTTTTTTTACGGGTGATCCTTATCTGTGGACACTTTACTCACGGCTTATCCTTTCTCTACAATGGGAGCAAAGAGTCCAACTTTATAGCAGTTCCAACATTAAAATCGGGTCGTCTAATGAGAATCAGCACCACATGGAGTGATTTGAATTACAGGAACTGATTTCACGTTTATCACTTTATTTTGAAGCTTCTATAGGAAGTGTTGCTGAGCCAAATTTATTCTGACATCCACATCTCCTTCCTAAAGGCGAGTGCTCCGTACTACACATCATGTGGTCCTTGCAACATTTTTGGCCGACTCTACTTAAAATGTTCTGGCCTAAGCTTCTTGCATAGCGAAGTCTAACTCTGACTGTCTGTTGAATTCTGTTTTTGAAATTGTATCTAGGACCATACCAACAGCAATGCCATCACAGGACAACCTTCAAGGCTCATCTCTGACAATCTTTTGACATAATCCGCCCGCTCTGCCAGGGACTTGCTGGATCTGGATACTATTTTTCAACATCTCTTTGTTCAATGATGTCATTTGTTCCACCACCTTGCTGCTCACTGACGTTTGTTCTGCTATATGGTTTTTCATTGATGTAATTTCTTCCGCCATCTTGTAGTTAAATGCTGCAGTTTATTCTGACAAGGTTTGGAAAAGAGTGCCAAACCCCAAATATCCTTAGCCATTTTTCTTATCATAAACCAAACAACACACCACTGATATCCTGCTTCTAACGCCACTGTAACACTGAAACTATAACACTGAGGCTGCATGCTGGTTGATCAAAATTCTCTTTGTATACCTCAAGTTATTTTTACGATAATGGGGTACACCACAACTCAAATATGATTGAAAACACACACAAAATATTTAAGATTTTTGATTATTAAGTAAACAAAACAAAATAAAGAATTACAGTTTAACAGTAAATTATTCCTTCACCTCTGACAAGACATCTTTTGAATGTGGGGAATGCCAGGTCTCCATCGTGGTTCGGATTCCACGTTAAACTGTAGGTCCTCCATTTCATCTCACAATCACCCTACCATTACACATTAGCGTAAGTGCATATAACTCGAACGGGTAGTAAGACGCGGTGCTAATAATAATAATAGTAAATTGGTTATTAAAAAGGTCATAACTACATACCTGAATTAATAAGTAGATTAAACATATTAAGGATCACTAGATAGACTAAGTAAATGAAGACACCAACTAATTAATTAATGATTTAAATGAGACAATAATATCCTACTTTACCACATTTCACAAAGTTTTTAGATATGTAATAGGTAATTGTCCACATCACTCTGTCATTGGTCCATGATAAAATAATCCATACATTCAACACATTGCGACAAACCAAAGTTCCCGAACACTTCTACAGGTTTTACTCAGCCAGACCGGGCTGTTTGTACTCACTGGTCCACACTTTGACTCACTGATCTACACTTGGACCTGCTGGTCCACACTTTGACTCACTGATCTACACTTGGACCCGTTGGTCCATACTTTGACTCACTTATCCACTCTTGGTCCACTCACTGCACTGGCCTGAGAGAGGAAGGAAGAGGGAGAAAGAGAGAGAGAGAAAAACTTATCTTGACTACTTGACCTGTATTTGTAGGTATTGTGGTCAGGCTTTGTAAAGATCGACATTTGGAACTGGGGTTGAAGCAGATTAGTTGAGATGGTTCTTAATGGGTCTTCTTAATTTGTTCTTCTCCCACTTTCCATCCCTTATGTGATATTCAGGTGACCCGGCCTACCTGCTGAAGAAGAAGAGAGAGAGGGAAGGCAAATGACAAAAGCACAAGTCTCGCAATCAAACCCCATTCTTGTTATATTTTTAACGCAAATATTTTGACTAGTAAAAGTCACCAAATCTAATCAACAGACTCCTCAGTTAATAAAAACAGATCAAATAATTTACTTTGCACTAAATGAATTAGATTAAAATAAATATTCATTAATAGCTTATATAATGCAATATTTGATCTTTATAAGGAAAACCTCTTTTCGCCCAGGCGATTGGGTGATGATTGATTTTCTTCAAGGGGCAACCATTACCTAATTGTCCAATGGCAGCAATGTAAAGTGTAAACTGTGTTCTACTTTTCATTGTAACAGCCATATTATGTTTCTTCCTTTTATATGTTTCTATCCACCTTTCCTATACCTTCTTCCAAATATAATATAATGCATTATTTCTAATTTTAATAGCTCATAAATGTTGTGTAGCTAAGAGTGTTGTGTTCTTGAACAATATATGTACAGATCTAAAATATATATTTTTAGAAGTGTTCAAATTATTGTAATATACATTTTAAAACAGTGTGATCATAAAGTTATTGTTATTCACTATCTTATATTTTAATAAAAGTTATAGCCATTAAATGTAATTACATTATTTTAGGTGTACCTCAACAATGGAATCAGAGCAATGCATTGATTGGAAATAAACTTTGTAAGTTTAGTAAAGAAATTGAACTCCTACAAAATCTCTGTGATTCTTCTTCAGCGAATGTTATTAATGCACAAAATATCAAAACTATACCTTCAACAGACTTACATCTTCTTGATGAATAGTGAGTATTTCCATTGGAATAATTTAACTTTTGAATTATAAAATAAGATGGGTAGTAAGACGCGGAGCTAAATAATAATAATATAAATAAACATAGTTATTGTAATGATTTGTAAATAATGAATATCACACAAAATTACTGTTATCAACATCATCATCATGTACATTTTCCAGCAACTGGCTGGGTCTGCTTGAAATATAAACCTCTCCAAAGTATCCTTTTCCCCCCACCAGCTCTCCTGTGTCTTGGTGCTCCTCATGGCCTCCTGTATATTCATCCTCCCACTTCAATACTTATCATCTTCTTTGGTATCTTCTCCTATATTCTCCTTACATGACTGTATCACCTTAGTCATGCCTTCTCTATTTTGTCTTTCACTGCCTCGTCCTTTCATTTTTCATTCTATCCATTCTTGTCACCCCTCTAACACTTCTCAAAAATTTCATTTCACAGGCTTGAATTCTGCTTCCATCCTGCTCCTTCAATACCCATGTTTCTGCTGTGCATGTCAATACATAATATGTCCTGTAGAGCATTCCTTTATACTTCCTATGCACATCCCTTCTGCAACATACCACACCTAGACAGTCAACATCTTAAGTTTGTAACAACACATTGTGTGTCATCATTGTCATCACCCAAACAACGTAAGTTTGTTTGTTTAAACACTGTCACTTTATATAATATTCTATTTAGCAATTACATTCCTCTTTTCTCACAATTTAACCATTTGTTTCACCTTTATTCTTTAGCAAGTCTTTAATTTTAATTTCAGTTCCATGAATATGGTGCGTTGGTTCTAGCACCAAAACATGTTGGGCGAATAGCGCTCCAGTGATTAACAGAAATAGTGGAACACCAAAAGGAGTACAGGGACAAATGCATCAGATAAGACTTAGATAACCGTTTAAAAGTAAAGTTAACTTTCTGAAAATTTGTTGAGTAATAGCAAGTTTCAATTCAAACTATGCATCAATTTTATGAAACATATTTTAACTTGTTGTTTTAAATTGTTCTACATTTTAATCTCCTTTTAAAACTAGATCCTTATGTTATATGTGGTCGATTTTTATTATCACTCCAAATAATTGGTCTATCTTAGTGTATCGTATCTATTAGTTCATTTCCACTTGACTCATATTTACACATATTTTAACTGTTTTAGTAAACTAGTTGTTACTATTATAATTGTTTGACTTGTATTTACATTTTTAAATAATTGTCAATCAATTGTGTAGTATTTTATGTTATTAGCTCATCCTATTTGAGACATATTACAGTACACGTAATGTAAATATGTAATACCAAGTATGCTAGCATCCTGTAAAGATTAATCATAATATCAAACACAATATACTATAATTATCAACCAATTTAAACCCATACCCTCATTAATAATTAATTATTAAGATAATATCTTAAGTCTTAACTTTTACTATATTCTTCACTCCTTACGAAAGATCTACTATATTCTTCACTCCTTACGAAAGATCCATTTAGAATGTTTTCTAAAATGTAGCTTTACATATGATAATTGTTTGTAAATAAACTCCATTTCTTCTCTTTTTTCTCACGGGCCTTTTAAAATTAAAATGTACAACATTGGATGATGTATCTGTGTCATCACATCTCCTGCCTTCCCCCACTGCTACAATCCATTTCTTTCTTCCTTGTGCGGCCATTATGACGCTCATAGAAGATGTCAAAAATAAAATTACATCTTATCAGTATTGTTTTAACATGTGGACGGAATATTTGGACAAAAAACCAGTAAATAAATACATTTCTAGTTCTGATAAAAGTATTGTTAGTATTATATGGTGTTTTCTTCGACACAATGCAATGTCCGTTGAAAACAATAAGTTTGAAAATAAATAAATAAAATATATTATGACATCTGGCCACGTGGCGTGCTAGTCACGTCAAAATAAATAAACATTTTAGAATAGCTTAAAACTAAATAAAAATATAAATTGAAAGAATTAAAACTCTTACACAAGATATTGAATGGCAAACCCAATGGGAAGAGACCATTGGGAAGACCTAGACACAGATTGGAGGATAACATTATAAATTGGACCTGAAAGATATAGGGTGTAATGAGGTGGATTGGATAGAACAAGCACTAGATAAGGATAGGATATTAGGAGGGGGACTGGATAAAATTATTTCTTGATAGGGATAGGGTGTAATGAGGTGGACTGGATAGAACTAGCTCAGGATAGGGATAGGTGACATGAATTTGAAAGTGCATCAATGAACTTTTTAGTTCCTAGTGCCAGAGAGTTAGTAAGGAGAAATGGCAGGGGATTTTTTAACAAATTCTGAAGTGACCTCACTCTCAAAATGACCTACACTAACACACACTGGGTGAGAATGAATCTATAAGGGGACTTTCAAATTAGACCTAAATGCAAATTATAATTATTAATAGAAAATATCCAAAAGTGCTATGGTATTATAAAGGAAATTTATATCCAGAAAATTTTCAAGGGCAATTTAGATACTTCCCAAAATTTTCTCTTTCCTGAACACAACTTAATTATAATAGGAAGTCTCATCCATTCTGCTTTTGCAGAAATCTTATACTTTCTGCTACTAATTAATTTCAAAAACTTAAAGCCATTGAAATAAAGCCAAATATTTAAATTGAATGAGCCTTTTGGCCATATAAATTGTTCTATAATGTCCAATCCAATGATCAAGTTATTTTTGATCTAACACTTTCTTGAATAATTTGTGGACAGACATTATATTAATGTGATTTTTCACAACAGGTTTGAAGGGTGAGTTCTTCTACCATACCACAAGAGACAAGCTGTTGAGCAAAAATCATACATAACTTTTTTCAGTCTAAATATGAAATATGATCCTTCAATCTGCACATTTGATGCTCATTTCATTCACCACCACAAGGGATTCTTATACATACTTAATGAGTTTTGTACTTTAAGTAGTTACCTACACCAGACCATATATGGTGTTCACTTTTTCACATTAAGGGGACTAGTATTTGTGTTTCGATATAATTGCTCGTATAAACTTTTTCATAGGTGATAAACAATCTCAAATCCGAAAATAATATGGCTGCCACTGCAGTAAACCTTATTATTATGTTTTTAGTTACTTTTTATCATGATTTAGTCATATACTCAATGTTGATTAGTGTTTTAGAAAAATTCAGTCTAATAAAAAAACAACCTCTATAGTTCTACATTTTTAAAATTAAAATTAACATTTACCATTTTTTGCATTGAAATGTTTTTATACACTACCTTTTTTATCTATTCAAGGAAACATTTGACACTATTGGTGTTATTTCTTTATTGGTCATGTACACATATGTACACATAAAATGACGCCTTCTGAAATGAATTTAAATGATAATGTAGGATTGTTTATGTTTTAGTGTGGAAGAGAGCTTAAGAGTCTATGACAATCTACGCAGAAAAGCCAAAGATAAACACAATCTAGAGAAAACAAGCAACTTGGAAATGGTGAAAATACTTTACAAGTTTTTGAAAATCCGTGATAAAGTGCTACAGGACAAAAGCTTTACTGTGCAATTAGAGTGAGTTGTAGATATTTACTAAGCTTCCGTTATATATAAACGAGTTAGGTATTGTAACCGTGAATATAAATTATTTGACCTCGAGATTATGATGAATTCTTATGTTATATGTGCCCCCAAACCCATAAAAGTTTATTTTACAATTCTGAATTTGTTCTATCTGTCCCTGACCACATATCTGAAATAGTTTTTTTGGATTTTGTTCAGACTTTATATTTATGTATTATCAGGTCTGTTTTTAATTTTGACCCTAGCCCTTAAATTCTTCATCATCATCATCAACAACTGTTTCTAGCCTGTGGCTGAATCAGTTTAGTCAAATGTATCTATTTTTCTCTTTCCTTCCACCATTCTTCCTCCTTTGATTGTTTCCATTCTTCTCCTCTATTTGACACACTTTCTTTTTATCTGCTACTGCTATATCTTTCTTGGCCTCCCTTTTGGTCTTTTCCCTTCATAGTTTAAAAAAAATTCATGATAGCTCTGTGAAAATTGGTATATCTGAGAGTAGAGCTAGAGGTCATAAAGCTAGATCTAGCTTTCCTTTATCAAATAGTCATGTTTTGATAAGAATATAACATTTTAAGATAATTTGGCATTGTTTAAGTTTATTTAGCACCGCGTCTTACTACCCTTTCGGGTTATACGCTTTAAGTACTAATTACTCTAATGGATTTGGAATTGGGAAGGTTGAAATAGAGGAAGTGAACCCGCATTTGCGTAGAGGGAGAGTGGAAAACTATTTAGGAACACCCCCCCCCCCCAGTTCACCCGACCTAGATTCGAACCTCAATCTCCCCGTCCTCAGCAGTTGAGCTTAACACGACAAGCGCGTTAGCCAACTATGCCACCGAGGCGGGTCATTGTTTAAGAGATTTATTTAAGTCAACACATATTTTACTAAAACACTTGGAACTAAATTTAAACTGTTTAGTTGGTCAGAACATTCCCCTAAATTTTGGTGAAACTATAACACTCCTATTGTTTCTGGGTCTTGCCAACATTTATTCATAGTGAATGAGGTTTTATCAAGATATACCATAGGACGTTTTTGGTACCTTAATTTATCATTTTCTCTCATTATTCTTAAATATATAGCCCTCCTTGCAACTATTTTGTTTTTATCCATTAAAATTAGTCTTTTATTGTTACCCTTTTAAACTTAAACCCCATTTTTTTTCAATGCTCTAATGTTTCTTAGCTTCCAGTGAACTTTACTTCTTATTTTACTTCTGCTAATAACTTATTTAAAGTTGTTACTTCTTTTTTAACAATGCAGAAATTCTGTATAAGTCGTCGAATGACACACAAGTCAAAATCATCAAGAACAATTTTTCTGCTGCTAGGTTTGTGCTTTTTTCATAGAGTTGAAAGTTTTGTTTGTGTCCCACTTTCCATACTTATTTCCTTTCAAATTTTACAAATAGTACGCTCCAATATTCCTGTAACTCATGCTGCACATTTTGTGAGACTTTCAACAGGGTATTTATAATATCCGGATAGTATTTCACTTTCAAAAAAATCCATTACATTTGCAATAATTCTGCGTCCTTCGCTGTAAATAGTTGGTTTCACACACTTATTTGAAGCCATTTTAAAAACACTTTACCTACCTTGTATTTAGAGCTGATTATTTATCCATAATGTTTGTCTGAAGAGATAAAAATAAAGTAAAAACATTCTACACAAAACTACTGAAAGTCCTAAACTATCGAACTTAGCTTGGTAAGCTGATCAGAGTTTTCACGCCAGAACGTCAAGATAACAACTGATGACGTGTATCTCTGGTCTCCCTCTTCATTTTTCAAGTAGTTTACATTCTTTCTGCATACAATGTTTACTGTCGAGTAGTAAATATTTGTTACCGGCTTTGATGACCACATGGTCTAAGGTGCTATGCTCACAATATACTAAACTTCCGATGGTGGGGAGAACATGGTTTGATCCAGGTTAGGTAGGCTGAGGGTGGTTTTCTCTAATTTGTTTTTCACGCTTTCTTACCACAAATGCGGGTATATATGCTCTAAATTCAATCTTCATCATCCCTGACCTATTAGTGTAATAAGTACATACGAATATAACCCTAATCAGTAGTAAGTTGGGGTGCTAAAAAAGCTACCATTTCAATAAACAAATGCTTTTCTATCACATTAATTAAACACACAAAACAAGTACAAAGAATAATAAAAATATATTTACATCTGTTTGTATTTAGCCAATGAAATTAAATAATATACTATCAAATATATATAATATTCTGATTAAATAAGTTAAAAGAGGAAATTGTTTACACAATGCAGACTCGCATATAATATCACTACATTGTTATTATCAACATAAACAACTATTGTATGTATTTTACATTTCTTTTAGGGTACTAGAAACATTGCAAAAGGATTTGGATGATGTTGGTACTCATGTTTCTATGAAAGAAGAAAAGATTAATCAACTATATTTAGAAATGAAAAACTATATTATTGCTCGAAAGCACAATACATGGGCCCTTGCTGTAAGTATTGCAAATAGAACAATTTATTTTTTTTCAAAATATATTTAATATAATGTTTTCTTTTTCTTTTGACTAATTTGTAAAGTTAAATTACTTCTTTGATTTATTATTAACACTCTGTCTGCTAACATCGTAATATTACGATGTTCAGAGATTTGAGATTTCTACAGGCAGCGTAATATTACTATGGCTACTTTTCCATGCTTCTTAATGGTATCCATCATAATATTACTACTGTACATTATTAGTGACGGTTTATTTAGTTCTATTGTAACCTATACTTCTGCCAATAGATTGCACTGCTTTTAAAAATAAAATCTCTTTGCTCTATAATCTTAGATGTGTTGTTAGTCAGGTTTAGAATCTTCAGTTTAGCCTTTAGACGTTTGTTTTGTTTACTCTGTGAGTGAAAAGTTACTTGATTATGGAGCGTTTAAATTCTGAAGAAAAAAAAAGATTATATATGATCTATAAATAAATTGTTGTATGTCATGTAAACATAGTTTTAAAATGTTATAATGGAAATTTACTTTCATTAGTATATTTTAAAATGTTTTATGTATCATCACAAGTGTGTAGATAAAATATTCAGTATTTATAAACAAAACATTTGGTTATGAAAAACTTAAAAAAATAAAGTCTTTGAATAAATATAGTAAATTTTATAACAATATAAGTAATTTGAGCAATACATCATGTTAAAGAATAAATTCTAGAGAAAAATGGCATGCAAGTACCAATTTTATACTAATAAAATACCTTTATTGGTAAGATTTAGAGAATATGCATGTTTTTATGAAAAAGCCAGACTAATCAGAATAGTATATAAAGGTTCAGAAGGCAAAGTTTTAAGTAATTTTACCTATCTCTTGCTAGACAAATTAGATTATATATATATATACAAAACAACAATATTTTCACTTGTAATAAACCTGCTTTTAAATGTATCTAGTGACCAAAAATGTAAATATTTTTGTTCTTTGTAAACAGTATTTTGTATTTGATATATTTTTATTCATGATATTATAGAGGAAATTTGGCCTTTGTAGTTCGTGGTTGGTCTTAAAAAAAAAAAGTAGATCACAAAAAAATCAAGTCGGCCAGGCCTAAGATATATATATATATATATATAAATATATCAAATACAAAATACTGTCTACAAAGAACAAAAATATTTACATTTTTGGTCACTAGATACATTTAAAAGCAGGTTTATTACAAGTGAAAATATTGTTGTTTATTATCATCCACAAGGCTTTCAAAATCAGGTGCAAACTGTGCCAAGGCCATTCTCAACAAACCTTCCAAATGCAGATCTATAATACCAGAGCAAGGTTTTTTGTTTCTGTTAATTTAAGTAGGAAAATACTGATTTGCACAAAAACATTGGACCAAAAACGGGAGTGAAGCATTTCACTTCATTTTTCTATGTTAATATACGTCTCTTGTGAAACAAATTTCCAAATTTCTTCTTCTGATGACTGGGTATTACCGGGTATTTAAGTAAGAATAGATTACATCGCAAAGCTATCTCATTTTCAAGAGAAGCTTTATCCATAGAAAAGATCATATTGACTGATTTTTTTCCTATGATGTTCTTTGTATCCAAGTCTGATCTGAATGGGGAAAAAACGATTCTGAACAATATCTTAAATTTTTTTAGTGTTTCTAAATTTGAATTTAAATTCCTACAGAACCTTACTATTTTCAACAACATATTTCTCAGTTTCTAACTCAAAATCTGGGTAGTTTTGCTTGTGACCTTGTATGTTTGGAAAGTGGTTGAAAGTGTTTTGTTGGAAGTCAGTGACTATCAGTTGGAACTGGCAAAAATCAAATTGATCATGTCACTACCCATATTCTCCTTTCCTTGGAGTTTTAGATTCAGTGAACTTAGTTTGCCAGTGAATTCCTTCAGACATGCCAAATCAGACAGCCAGACCTTGTACTCTAACTTTTAATATTAGTCTCTTCTTTCTTCCAAAAAGTATAAATCTCACTCAATAAATCACAGAATCCTTAGAAAAACTTACTTTGGTTGAACCACCTTACATCTGTTGTATGTAATATTAAATCTTTTTCACCCAGTTGCATCTTGAAGAGGTGCCTCTAAAGAGATTGTCCTCGGATTAAATTTACAACTTTAAAGGTTATGTCCATCACACTTTGTGTGTTTAAACGCTTATGGGTCAGTACCTGCTCGTGAATGATAAAATGATAATTCAAAATATTGGGGAAGTTATCATCCTTCGGCCATAATGCAATGAAACCCTTAACGTGGTCTGTCATTGCTTTTGCTCCATTCGTTGTAATTAATACTAGCTTAGAAAGAGGCACTTTAAGCTTATTAACAACCCTTTTGAATGTGTTGAATATGTCCAGACCGGTAGTTCTTTCTTTCAGAGTAATCACACCAATCATTTAATCTTTTGTGGTAAAATCACTAAAAACCATATTTGTAAAAACAATGACCAAAGTGGTATCACTGACATCTTTGGATTCATCAAGCTGGAGATAGATGGTATTACAGTTACATATGAGGGCTGTGCAGGATCTCAAACTATTTGAGGTCGGACAGAAAGCTTATTTATTGTTTTATTCCACTTAAAAGAATTATTATTCACAACACTTTTACAAAAAGTCTAACAAAGATAGTTTCAAAATGGCGACCGACGAATTTAAGCCATGTGATTGAAAATAATGGAAACAAGTTCTTTACAATGATGCACCCATGCAGTGAAAACAAATATTTTATTCAGTTAAATATTTTGAAATATGATAAAATAATCATAAAATAATATATTATATATAAAAAAATTACAAGTATTTTCTCTTTTCCAAGTAAATATGATGCCTATATTAAAAGGTATTAATGTATGTACTATATTACACATTATAGATAACATTACAAAACAAAGAATAAGTACTTTTAATTATGTTTAAAATATTGTTTCGGATTGGGTAAAAAGAAATGATTAAAAGCAATGAAATAATATGAGAAATTTGAGTTTACATTATTTTTAATGTAAAATATAACATGTAATTAAAACCCCTAACATATATAACAAAACAATGATCTTTTACAAGTGTTAGCAACCCATAACCTAAACATATGATTTTTGAACTGTCATCCAGGTAAAAACCTGTTATGAACAAACTATTTGTCATGGAAAACCTGGAATTTTAAAATATTTGTTCCAGGCCTGGAACTTTTATGGAATTTCTCATTTTTCCAATCTTTGCATGGAATTTTTTAGGTTATCCGGAAAAGTTTTTTGACGCCTTTTTTTTAAACAAGTTAGTAAACCAGGAGCAAAAAGGAGTAAAACTGTAGGAGAAAAAAGAGTAAGTCGGGAACTGAAATTTCCACGATATCTGAGGAAATTCATAAAGTGTCTGAATCCCTTTAAATCCTTTTATATTTTTAATCAAGCTACTGAATATAAACTTGTTTGTATTGCCATTTTATAAATATTATTTTTGTTTTGTAATTTATGTAACATAAACTATCATGCACAATATAAACAGCTGGAGTAGGGGTATTTAACTTGCACTTTCTAAACCGACTGATTATATCAGCACAAGACTTATAAACTAACTCATATATATAACAGACACAACATCCAGCCCCCAACCTTTAAACTCATCACTGTGAAAGGGAAAACTCACATTTCGCCCATGATATTTGCAAGTGAGTTTATGTTGTGTATTAATTATTCAAATAACTCGTATTATGGAATACATTAAAAAATAATAAATGGTGTGGAAAGGTTCTGGTATAGGGGACTTGGGAACTCTCATTAAATAAAAGAAAATATCTAGTGATATGTATTTTGCCATGATTACTTTATACTGTTGTGCTGGGAGAATTGCAGAAAATATTTGAAATGTCCTGGAAAAAAAATCATGATTTTGTGTAAGAACCCTGTAAAATGTATAAGGTAGCCAGATATACTGGCTTGGTTGAAAAGTGTTTTTGTTATTCTTGTGGACAAGATCAGGGCTCATTTTTATCTATTCAGATAAGTTTGAATATTTTGATGTTTTACTGTGTAAGTATTTATTAGAATTGATCCCATGAGTTTTTATTTAAGAACTATTTTGGTCATCCTTTCCCTGACTATTTAAACTATTTTTGACCTCTACCACTACATTTAACTCATATGAAAATATCATATTATTGTAATTGTTTTATTGAAATGAATGTGAAAACTAAGTTTAAACTAAAGTTACAAATCTGAAATATATATAAAATCCAAAAGTGGAAAATTATTTTTAAATTTGTTCCTGTTTATCGTCCCGTTTCCACAGAAAATCGTTATTTCCCACCCGAAAATTTCCCAAAGTCAAATGTACTGCGCAAGAGCAGTCTGCCATATTTATGTTTTTCAACACTCATCAGTTTGTCTTGTGAGGGAGGCCATGTATTAATTATTTACCTCTGTTGATTGACCTTGAATAAATAATTCAATATTTTTTTAAACTTGGAAATGTTAATTTTTTGTTATATTAAATTCCTTATAATTTCCATCCACCCTCTTTTAGGCTATTGTTAGAGACACCAATATTTCGCGAGTTGTGTTTTTACAAACTTTTACTTAGCACATTAAAATTGCCATAGAAACATAATTAAACATCATTGTGGCAGTTTTGAGTGAAAATATTGACGCAAAATAAAACTAAATTAAATCTATTCACAAAATTGACGATTTGGCCATTTAAATGCGAATTATGGTCACTTTTTCAATCTAACCGCGAATAAATAATAAAACATTGCTGACATTAGCAGCCTTTATAAGACTTGAACAAAAAAATAAAAATAGTACCAACTGAACCAATATAATTTTCTTTCAAAAGAAAGTTTATTTCCCTCAACCAAAGACTTGTTTTAAAAAGTGTTAAAACTGGCTATTACAACGACCATATTAGTCACCCAAGGCAAGTATTTAAAGAATTAGAAGCAAAAAACAACGCCATGTCTAAGCTAGAGTGAGATCTCTACACTCGTATCTTGGGCTTCTTGATGACGTCACTTCCATCAGGTCGTTAGATATTAAAGTTGCGTTACTCATTAGTAAGATCATTTTGTTTTTAACCTCTCTTACCTAAAGTTTTAAGTATTTTTGAAAAAGAGCGTGAGTTTGGAAAAGAAGGATTTTATATATTTGGTAAAGTTAAAAAAATAATTATGTGCAAATTGTGCACCACGCGTGTTGACTAGTGATGGGCATATTCAAATGATTTTAAGAATCAAATGATTTTGTAGAAGTAGTAAAGACTCGGTAATAATCGAATATTTACTACTTCTAAAAGTAGTTACTAGTTGCTCATTTTGCTTTGTGCTACTATTCTATTTACCCTGCTGTCGGCTCTACCAACACGCATTCCTTTGCGTTTGCAGCTTATCAACACTTTTCTATTACTACATTTAGTTCCTTGTTACAGTGTCAAAGACCAAACAAAATACTAAACAGTGAATAAGTGAACGCATTTCTCAAATAAATAGCTCGCAATTAATATAAATACTTACATATGATTAATAATTAAATAAGGAACATACGTTTCTTTTTGTGTTTAAAAGAGTCGAAATAATTTACCCTTTAATGTTTCCTATACATAACAAAAATATATAAGCTTACAATCGTAAAATTATTTCAGTGAATAAAATTATAATACGATCTGAATATTACAGCCATGCAATGTTTTATTAAATACATTAAAAGTATATAGTTATCTACTTAATAAATTTAAGTTAACGTTAAAAAAATATTTCTCAAACCATTCGTGATAATTATATGCGATAAGTTAGTTAGGAAGATAAAATTTTAAGGAAATTAAAAAGAACAATCCACGTAGTAATGTAGCAAAATAATCAAATCATTTTGTAATTTTCATTCAAATTATTTTTGGCTGTTATTCGATTGTAAACTGTACAACCACTTAAACTTTGTAATAAATTAGCCTTAGAATCATTCGAATGCGTAACATCGATTATTGTGTAGCAATGGGGACTATTTATTGAAAATAAACCTAATAGAAATGAAGACCTGTATAGAGATTGCCTGGAAACATTCATAATCATAAGGTCGATTTTCCTCAGCACTTCTGGCAAAGGTGGGGTAAGAGAATGAATTGGCCAGCTCGCGTCAAGTCAGCTATGTTTTCATTCTATTGATTTTTTTAATTCGAATGATTTTGAAAGAATCGAATGAATCGATTATTCAGAATAATCGAATGATTCGATTCTATTCATCCAATTTTGCCCATCACTAGTGTTGACTGGTTCAGAAAAGACACGTGTTTGAAGCATATTAATAGTGCCTTGCATAAACGAAAAAAAAAGTAATGTTTCTGAATCATCAAAACAACAACCCTTGAAAATTCTTTAATAAAGTCTAAAAACTCAAAAGAAGACCGCAAATAATTCATTATGGATACCACGAAAACATTTATGGAAGCCAATATTCCCCATTAAAAAACTAGATCATCCTTCTATGCAATGTTGGATGGATAAATATGTGAAAGGTAAGCATTTTGGAGATTTTTTAAAAAATTTCCTTTGTTGTTTGAAAATCAAAAGTAAATAAGGGCCAATTATTTTCCATTCTTTTCTGATTTTATTTTCCTAATGACAAAATAGTGGTTTTTTAACACTTTTGATTATTTACTAATTTATAAAAAAAAATATATGAGATAGAAATGTTTGTCTTGGGTTATTTTCAAGATGTTTATCTTTAAGTACAATTAGTGAAATAGCCTAGTAGATTAGTGTATACACACTTTGTCAACCAACATAGCCTAATATTAGTTTGTTCTATCAAAAATTAGTATGCTTACAATTCGGTTTTAGGTTGAGGAGACCTCCCTAGGGCAGAAACTATAAGAAGTGTTTCGATCCCAGAAGTTAACCAAAGGCAAGAGGATAATATCAAGGACAATGTAAAAAATCAGCAAGTTGCAATTCTTTGTGATGAGACAACTGATAGAAAAGGACAGTGTGTTTTTATTATTTTGTTGAAAACATTACGTGCTGATTCGAAGCAAAGCTTGTTTGTTGTTGCAGTTAAAGTTTTGCAGAACGCTTCAGTAACAGAATGTTTACGGGCACTTGTGGACACCACCACCAAGTATGAGATTCCTTATGAAAATGTAGTTTGTGTTGAGCCAGATGGTGCGCATTACATGACGAAATGTGTGACTTCTTTGAAAGTTCTCTTAAGCAATGATTTTCTGCACATACAGTGCTGGGACCACAAACTTAATTTGGTTCAAAATTATTGGTCAGCAGAGCTGCCAGAGCTGAATGAGTGTGTTGCTAAAGTAAAGGCTGTATTTCTGAACACTCGAAAGAGAAAACATAATTATCTAGCATTTCTGAATGAAAAATACAGTAAAGGGGAAAAGTCTGCTAAACTCTTTCCAAACCCAGTTTTAACGCAATGGAACTCTTGGTTTTGTTCATTGGTGTACCTCTGTGAATATTTGGTGGATCTAGTGGAATATTTTTCCACATTGGAGGAGGTGACAGCAGCACTTAAGTACTTCCAGGATATGTCAAATGATAAAGTAACCCTAATGTTGATTGAATGCCAAGCAACATTTTTAGTTGAGCACTGTTCTGAATTGGTGGAATTAATTACTATACTCAAAGGCTCTACCTATGCCTTTAGTCATAAGCTGTATGGTAAAGTGACAGAGCTACAAATTAATTTTAAACTGATTTCTGACATGCAAACCACAGGAAAAATTGAAAATTCTTCCAACTCTAAGACAAGCAAATGTCAAAAGTCAGTTTCAATCTTTAGGACAGCAGTGCCTTATAAATCTTAATTCACTCCATCAGTCAGACCCATCCAAAACATTTTTTGAAAACGTTGGTACTCTTTTTGACATTCGCTCGATTGGGACAAAACAAATTAATTCTAATCTCTTCCAATCAGCTCGGAAAATACCATTTTTAAAATCCTGCTGTGGAATTAATTTTCAAAGAGGATACTGTGCGTTGCAGACACAAATGAGAGCTTTGCAAATCAATAGTAAAAGAGTTTGACATTTTGGACATATTGTTTGGACTGAAAGAAGACCATGAAGAGTTTGCCATCAACAGCATAAAAGCAATATGGATTCCAGTGCGTAATGTTGACAGTGAATGTGCATTTTCGGCATATTCCAACATTATGTCAGATAAGCGTACTAACTTGAAAATTGAAAATTTGGAAACAATGTTGTCTTTGTATTTTGGTGATTGACGTGAAGTATGTTGATAAAAGGTATGGACATTTTTGTCTTATAAAATAATTCAGTGCAAGTACTTTCTAAGCTATTTGAGTTAGTTTATTACCATTACCTTAAAAAACTCTTAAGAATTTTTATACCGAAAATCAGGGTCTTACTCTTTTATTTACCAAAATTCAACTTTTTATTTAATGAAATCAAGTAATTTTATTTACCGATTTTATCTACCGTAATCATGGTTTTACCCTTTTATTTACCGACTTTTTATACCGAAATCCAACTTTTTATTAAACAAAATCCAGTGGTTTTATTTACAACAAATCAGGGTCTCTAGCTATTGTGGCCTCTAGCTAGTGAAGAACAGTACATGTCCATTGAGTAATTTTGTAAATACAATTTTTTAGAGCATGTCTGGTTTAAAGCCAAACCTCATATAACAATCATTCTAAACATAGAGTGATGGGTTGATTTCACAATTTGAACATTCTGATTTAAAAAAAAAATTGATTCTCAGTTCTAAACGTCACTCGATCACTCATATAAATATAAAAATTAACTTAAAGCAATTTGGTCTTTAAAAATACACGACATCACTAACCATTAGCTGGTTATATGTCTAGATGAAGATAATTTATTTTCAAACTAATATATATATATAATATTTACTAATCTTTTTTAAGACTAAATTAATGTAGTTTTCAATTATATTAACTACATTGTATTGATTAAGATTTTGTTTTAATATTCCATTGAATATGGAATTAAATAAGAGATAAGTGGGTTATACTTCTTAGGTAATAAAGTTATGTGGATTTAAGGCTTCGAAGATCTGAATCCATTCATCTCTAATAAATTAGTTGATTTATATTTGGAAGAAGGTATAGGAAAGATGGATAGAAACATATAAAAGGGGGACGGACACAATATGGCCTTTACAATGAAAAGAAGAACACATTTCACACTTTACACTGCTGCCAATGGACAAAGAGGTAATGGATGTCTCTTAAAGAAAATTGATCGTCACCACCCAATCCCCCAACCTAGGTTTCATTCTATCGGAACTCATCAGGGATGAGCGTGAAACGCGCAACGCAACTTCCTAAAAGAGAAAACCAAAAAACTCAAAAGAGGAGAAAAAGAAAAATGGTAAATAATAATAGGACGCATAGATAGGAACAATTAAAAGGTGTAACAGGAAAAGGACATTGGATGCGAATATATAATGATATAACTCTATAAGGAAAACCTCTTTTCGCTTTATGAGGTAATTGTATTATATTTAGACAGAGGAAATGGATGTCTTTGTCCATTGGCATCAGTGTAAAGTGTGAACTATGTTCTTCTTTTCATTGTAAAGGCCATATTGTGTTCGTCCCCCTTTTATATGTTTCTTTCCACCTTTCCTATACCTTCTTCCAAATATAATACAATTTCCTGATAAAGCGAAAATTAGGTGATTTATATTTTACATAATTGTATTTGAGAACACTATAGTAAAATCATTATTGGTTACAATATGAGTTTATGATTATTGCTCTTTACAAAGGGTTAAGATATCACATGGTTTAAAAAGTCCAACTTACCCAGAGATTTAATAGGGGAATATATAATTGGTTGAAGCTATTCTTTTTCTAATCCTTCTCCATTTGAAATTCTAGGGATATTTTAAATAATGAACATGTGGCGTATTGAGTAAAGGAGCTTGCTCATTTAGTCTAAGTACTCAACACATCTTGAGTACTCTAGATCACTGTTGTCCATACCACGGCCCGATTGCTTCTGGCCCACCATTCTCAATGGATTTTTAATTTAATAATAACAAAAGGATTACCCCCAATATGTATTATCAAAACATTTATTATAAATGATTGATTAATTGACAACGCATATAATTACTCATAACATTTTAACATAAACAACTCTGTCTATTTTTAGTTAATAAATATACTTTTTATTTTTCATTTGAAAATGTCCCATATTACTTAAGAAAAAGTAATCATGTAGTATAAATTATATATTTATAGTATCTATATAGAAAAGTTGAGATATGTTTGACAGATAGACGTGGCAGGGTATGGGTTGAACGTCAATCATCAGATATTTTCAAAATACATAATGGTTTGAAACAAAGAACTACAGGTATAACAAGTAGAGTTATGCAAACAATGTAATTTTGAGTTTCATATGATCCTAAGCTGAAAAGTAGCTGTTTCTATTAGTGTTGTAAATATGTAAAACCTCCTGATTTCCCTGTCTCCAAATCTCTTAAAAATTAAATATAACAATATTAATTTGGTTATCTGGAGATATTTCCTTACCTATCTACTAAATTTAAATTTTTTAGCCTATCTAAATTATTATTTTCTTATTTTGACCCCCTCTATTTACCGGAGACTCATTTTGAAATTTCCCATTTTAAGATTTTTCTGGGTAAAGGGGGCAATCCCTCTACTTTCTTGCCAAATTTCAACTATGTACTTCATATAAAAGTGGAGTTTCTTTTCCAGACAGACATACTTTCAGCTTTATGTATTGAGATTTATTTTCTTTCGTGTCGTATTATAAAGCTCGGATCAGGGAATTCTGGAACCGGGGACTATTTATAAAAAATGGGGCCCCCACCCCCAACATTTTTTTACTACTTGTTTGAGCTGTATGTACTCTTTTTTTTTAATTGTTTAACTGTAAAAGGCCAAACAAACTTAAAACAGTGTGCACAATAAACCCAATTTTGTTAAGCTAACGTAAAATAAACGGTAGACCTAATAGATATTTTGTTGACAGATTAGTTTGGATATTATTTTGTTTTAATTTTTTTCTTTTTTTTGTGTTTTCCTTACCCATTTTAGTGGTCAAATAGTCGAAGGCATCACTCAGGCAATCAACTAGGTTGTCAATTACGAGGAAATCTAGGTGTCAATCCCATTTTAAATAAAATAACTGTAGTAAAAATATGTATGTGGTATAAAAGGGCCCTCTAAAGCGTGAGGCCTGTGTCCTAGACCACCGTATTCCATACCCCCCCCTCCCCCCTTAATCAGGCCCTGCTTATTAGTCATCTGGGTTATATGCATTTTAATTATAATATTTAGAGGAAATTTATCTGTCAAGTAATCTGTCACTTTAATATAGTTAATATCGTTATTTTTAAAGAATTAAGGAAAATATGATTTCAAATTTAAGATTTTACAAATGTGAATACTAATGAAAAATTCTATACAACTGAACAACCCTAGACTAGTTATTTATAATCTTGGAATATCAATTATAACAAAATTTCATAATATTTAAAATATTTCATTGATTCAATAATTAATGCATTTAAAAGAGTCATTAGGTGACCTTATGGTCTAGGGTTAATGTCTCAAACCTCTGTGCTACGGGTTTGGAGCTCAATCCTTGGTTCCGGCACAGATTTATCTGATTGCCAAACCCTTCCTTCACCTCTGACACGATGTGTATTAATCATAACTTGTGAATGTGTGGAATGCCAGGCTTCCATTGTGGTTCGGATCCCACATTAAACTGTAGGTTCTCCATTTTATTTTACAATCACCCTACCATTACACATTAGTGTAAGTGCATACAATCCGAACGAGTAGTAATAATAATAATAATAATAATAATAATAATAATAAATAGTTATAATTATTAATATATTATTATTATTATTATTATTATTATTATTATTATTATTATTATTATTATTATTGATAATAATAGTTGAATTAAGTCTAAGTCTTAGCTTGATTCAACATCCCTTTACTCCTTTTTGGTAGTCCAGATTATATGGAGAATTCTGGAAGATTATTAACCAACATGTTTCGGTCGTACCATATTCAATGTAAACTCTTCAGTAGTTGAAACACAAAGTGTTTACATGATTAATTATTGAGTCAATGAAATATTTTAAATATAATGAAATTTGGTTATAATTGATATTCCAACTTTCAGTTGTATATAATTTTTCATTAGTATTCACATTTATAAACTTTTTAATTCGGAATCATATTTTTCTGAATTCCTTAAATAACAATATCTAAGTCTTAACCTATATTTACTCACTCCTTGCTAAAGATTTATTTATAATGTTTTCTAAAATGGTGATAAATGTTTTTTTCTTATTTGTATGAAATAAATGAGCAATATTTCTAATGTAAAGTTAAAAAAAAGAAAATTTTACCTGTATAATCTTGTTCAAACTATTAGGAATGATGGTGTATTTATTGTTAGCTAATCTAAATACCTGTTTCATACTCGATATACAACAAATTAAAATTCTAACACTGATTGAGGTATATTCGTTTGGATTTTAGTTTCAATTTTCGACCCCAAAACTTTATTTTCTTTACTTTAGAGGGTCGCAGTGTTATGTTCCCCATGGACATTGTTTTATTTATCACCAAGGTTCAAGCCCACCTCACAGATAAACAAACTAAATTTCTTAATGCAAATTGTTAAAATTATTTGAAATTATCACATATTTCATACGAAAAAGAAAATCAAACCTGGACCAAATATTTAAAATGTCTTGGGTAGTAAATAATATCACTTGAACTTTTGGCACGTTAAAAACTAAAACAAAAACTTTAGGCTTATACTCACTGAAAAATGTCTATTCGAAAACCAGTTTTTGATGTCAGTCGTAACAAACCCTTGTGGTACTGAATGGAAAGCTATGGGTCACTGAGCAGTGGAGGAACATATCTTCAAGAGATACACACACCCACACATCCACACACATCCACACACACAACAACCGCGTGGGAGACTCAAATTAAAAATCAACTATATTCCATTTTTAAGAATACTACACTTGATATGTAGTTTCAGAAAACTGTTCAGGTGAAGAGGTATTAAAATATTGAGGGGGTGAAATAATAATAGTTTACATATATTCATAAGTTATTTTTATTTAATAAATATAGTTTTTTTAAATTTGACTCTTATTCAAACTTGAGAAAATAGTCATAAGGGAACTTTTCCAGAGTCCTAACTGGTGTCCCAACTCCCTGGAACAAAGTCAGATCAAAGTCAAAACATCCTCTGCGAAACTGACGGAATTACATGTTAAAAACAAAACATTGAGAGTCTTACTGTGGATTCATATGTTTGCTGAAAAACTAGCGCAGGACAGAAACATAGTCATGACGAGCTCTAAGCCATTGACAAGATTTCCGACTTATCGGTGCAAGCTGTTCCGCTAAAGCTCAACTCATCTCTACTTCATCTGCTCTGCCTGAGATATTCAGTACAGGAGAACCAATCAAATCTCAGAACCAACCATCTCAAATCATTGTGTTTGCACATTTGACAACACATGCGCTCTACAGCCAGAAGCAAGCAGACAGCTTGATTGGCTTTTGTGAGGCGATTTGAAACAACCTTTTAATGGAAAGTGTGTGTGTATCGATGTATTGGATTGTACCACGACACAACATTTTCATTTGAAAACATCCATCAGTAGAATGATCTAAAATATGTGTTTATCTACTGGAAAATAAAATGTGTTTATAATCAGGTGTTTTAAGTTAGTGTTGCAATGCACATGGGTCGACATACAACAAGTGAATTGCTGTACCACTCAAGCAGATTCGGTTCTCTATTTTCTGTGAATGTGTGAATCAAGCTTTAGTATATGAAAAGAAACCGGCAGTGGTATCTGAAGGACAAACAACATAATATAATCTCTAACACAGTTTGTGTTGGCAGTCCTTCGCCATTTAACCTTATTGTCCTCCTTTTTCCACCCTATGTTAAAATCCCTACCAAAGTGTATTAGCCTCATAAGGTCTTAGTAATTCTCTGAGAGGTTTATTTTTAAATGACCTTAAAGCTTTAGCTCCGAGGTCTGGGTACTAGCCCTTGAAACTTTTCAAAATCTATGTTAATAAATTGATGTAATTATTTGTGTTTTGGTAAAATTGTCAGAGCTTTGCTGCCTCATTAATTCTTTATTTGTGATGCTATCTTATGAAATCATGTTCAAACATTTAACATCAATGAAAGTGTTTTTTATTTTGTCCAACAGGCCACATTAATGAACAACGAATCAAGTACCCAATTGGAAGATGTTACTTCAATCATCAAGGATAACTTCGATTTGAGGCACTTGTAAGTATATCAGTAGCTTCTTAGATTTTATAACCCAAAGCCCTTTTTTAATGCAATAAGACAATTTTTTAATTTTATGAAAATAAACACTAAAAAGTATATATAATTTTATATCACTATCAGGTGACCTGGGGGTCTAGGGGTAAGGTGTCAGACTTCTATGCTGGCGGCCGGGGTTCGATCCCCGGTCCCGGCAAAGATTTATCGGATAACCAATCCCTTCCTTCACCTCTGGCAAGACATCTTGTTAATGTGAGGAATGCCAGGCCTCCACCGTGGTTCGGATTCCACGTTAAACTGTAGGTCCTCCATTTCATCTCACAATCACCCTACCATTACACATTAGCGTAAGTGCGTATAACCCGAACGAGTAGTAAGACGCGGTGCTAATAATAATAATATATCGCTATCGGGTAATCTCTCAACTTCCGGAGTTAGAAATAGTCATGTGAAATTTTTTATCTTGCTGTTAGTGCTTTGAATTAAGAATTGTGTGTTTAGGAATGATTGGTAACGAGGTTTAATTTAAACTAGAATTAGTATAATCACAATTTTGCAGAAACCGAAAATTATTGTATTTCTTTATTTAGATGCAACTTGATAAAAAACTTTTTTTTTATCATAAGTGCACACTGTCTTATATTATATATCATAACCCTTATTAGTAAAGAAGCACTATCTGTTACTGTCCTTTTCAAGTTGAACAAATGTCGCATATAAAAGTTAGAACTCTATTCTTTGATTACATGTTAAGTAAGCTCTCTTGTCATTACTTTTACAAATGTTGCTTTAAGAAAATGCAATATCTCATTTTGCTTGAAAACAAAAAGTAAAGGCCTGTGTCAGCCCAAGATGATCTTTTCCTCTGGTATGTAGGATATCTGGCTCGTATATTCTCAATAATATAGTTTATCATGAGTTTGCATAGTTTATTGAGCTTGTCTGGGCGATTATTATTTTATTCCTACAACCTATATTACTAGATTATACAATCTGATCTTAAATCCTATCTCCTGCTATACCTTTATTCTGTAATTATTTATGAAACAAAACTAGCTTAAGTTACTCTAATAACTTTATAATAAAATCAATAAGTGCTTAATGACTTGGAAATGAATACTAAGACTGTTTAGAAACACTACGATAATGTAAATATTAATGAAATAAAGTGCATTTAGCAAAAGCTTATTTGTAATAAATAAAATGTTAGGATAGTAGAACATAATATAGCACAAATAAAAGTAATGCTATAATAGCATCGAAATGTTGAAGTGTGTGTAAATATGTTTTAATGATTCTACTTTTATTTGTGCTTTATTATGTTTTTACTATTCTATCATTTTATTTATTAAAAATAATGTAAAGTATTTGATAGTGAAGGAAGCCAACCTCAAAAGGATAGAATTAGGCCTAGATAGAAACAAACACACTCCTCTCTTTAATGTTTGTTTGTTTGTTTGTTTCTATCTAGGCCTAACCTAACTATCCTTTGAAGTTGGCTTCCTTCACTATCACTTACTTTACATTATTGTTCTGTGTTTTAACACAGTCTCGTTATATATTTAATAACTCGATGCTATGCACATAGGTTACATGGTCTAATACAGGGTTTGGCAATCTTTTTGGTCTCTGATCGACTTTTACATTAATCAAAGGTCTCGCTTTCACACTTCTGTTCTCTACTCTACTTTTAATAATTGTTTTCAATATAGCTTGTATTTATTCTTTAAATTCAATATTTCCTACTATACTTATTTTCCTGCCTTTGCAGAAAATACATAAAATTAATAAAATGTACACTGTTTACCCTGAAAGGTATCAGAAGTATTGCCTTAACTGATTACACTATGGCCCTCTCTTAAAGCTCTACCATAGCGGAATAATGCAAGGTAATCTTGCCTTTTCGTGACTGTATAGTTTTCTTACATGATCGACTGCAAATTGTGGGAAGATCGACAGTTGATCGCAATTGACCTTTGGCCAAAACCTGGTTTAATATATGTTTATGTTTGTTAATTGTTTATATCATGCTACCTGTAGTTCAAAACCTGCACTATTGCTGATAGTTAATTGTTCAGTAATTAAATCAGCAAATATTCAAAGCTGCACCTTAGTCAGATTAGGACAATACTTTGTGTAGACCTTGTATTTTATTCAGTTCTTGGGAAGTCATTTATTGGAACATTATGCTACAAAATGAAGTTGATGCATGACAACACATAAAAACATTATTATTTGAAACAGATTCAAACTAAGTGTGGTATTTAGTTTTGTTCTCATTTGTTCTCATTACATACATTATTATTTCATTCATGGTAGGTTTCAAAGTGAAAATATTTTATCAGGCTTATTGGGTTTCTTTTATACCAAAAATTAAATCATCACATTTGTTATAAATATTGTAGTTTTGTAGTCTCTGCATATCAAACAATGAAGGACTATAGCAGAAATAAATAGTATATCATCACTTGAGCCTGAATTTTTATGTAGAATTGACCTACAAAATATGTAGCAAAACCAGTTAAAATATATAGTAAAATATAATAATGTGAAAATATGTAACATTTAATAAAACTGATTTCACCATGTTAAAAATACAAATACATATTATTGAAACAAAATTTAATATATTACTGCAAATTTTTAAAGAAAGTAATAGAAAACACTTTTAAATATACAATATACACATGCATACTTAGGTACTTTTTAATGAGTTTTATTGCATTTTTAGTCAAATACTACAATCTTTCAATGAAACCTTCCACTGTTGCCAATGCTTAGAGTCTTTAAAGTTTAATTCCTAGGATTTTTTTTTTTAAATTTTAGACCAAATGTTTTATCTTGACATACTAGCCGGTACTAATAATATATTTACATGTATAGACATGATTGGTCTTGTTTGTTTTTCAAAAGACAGTTCCATGCAACATATTATTGTGATATACTTCAAATTACATTTCCTTGATTGATTTTGAATTCCGTTTTCGTCATTTGTTCTTTGCCTTGTAGCTTTATATTGGTTTCCTACAGTCAAAAATTGAGCTAATAATATCCATGAATTATTGTTTTTAAAATTCATCGACTTGTGTTTACAAACTAACACCTAACACACCATGTGAGAGACATGCTGCTGAGGCCACTATCTGGTAACACCACATTCTCTCCTCTTCACAACACGAGAAATCTAAGACACAAAGCTATGTTATGGCAACTACAATCCTCTAAGACAAGCCGGCATACCTGACTTTGACTTTGCTCACTACTATCCCTTCACTAAATACATTCCTTATTATGGTACTAGTTAATGAAGATTATTGAGTGACACATCATTTGAAAGGATAAAAGACATAAAAATAATACCATGATTAAAAAAAACTGCATATAACCCGAACGGGTAGTAAGACGCGGTGCTAAATATTATTATTATATTATTTTAAAAAAACTGCAAAATATGTAATTTTTATTTAATATCTTCTAAATTACTTCTAAATTAAAACTGAAAATACAGTCCCAAACAACCTAACTCGCCGAAATTTCGCTTTTTACATCTCTACCTGGCAGGATTAAAATATTTAGTTACATAAAAATCCCGATTCTAGCCATCAGTGTTAAAGCTACATTTCAAATGCTTAACTCAGTCCTTAACTAAAATAGAAAACTCACGGGACTCTCTCAAATCTTTGGGTCATATCATAATTCTCTGCATTTGTGCACACATCTTACTTATTAATAAATTAACCAATATTATATTTCAAGATATATGTCAATATAATAAGAACATATATTGGGGAGGTGGGGTCTCTTCTACTCAAAATCAATCCTGAGCAGGAAATACATACCCACCCCTTTCTAGACAACATAATCTATGGGTTATAGTAGAGGTATGAGGTGTACTACACGGGATAAAAATTAATTTCAAGAAAATTATAAAATTATTTATCTGTAAAGAGGATAGAAAATAGCTAATTATAAGGGGTGAAAAAGTGGAAATCTTTCATATTGCGCTTTAACACTTTTATCCTGCAACTTTTCAACTTTTACTCTTACTTGCTAACTCACAAAATTCCTACCTTATTCAACCACTGAGACCACTAGGAAGTGATCCCTTCCATTTTCAGCTCCCTACATACCCCCAATAGTTTTCTAAATTTCTAAGTTTCCCTTGTGTTAAACCATGTTTAAGTTTTTTTTCAATTGATAATAGTTAAACTTTTGTGCCATTGAAGGTGCATCCAGATGTGGTATGTATTTAATAAAATTGTCAGGCTTAGTAAGTAAAATAATTTTAATATAAAGTTTAATATATTTGGCTTTGATTAACATTTAATTATTAATAACTTCATATTTGAACATTATAGCCTAAACTAATAATTTTGTGGTCTTGTATATTGAACCTCATATAATACTTTAAAATGGTCAAGTTTGTCTAGTGTAACATTCCTACGCCAGCTTTATGACAATAATTACTGTACTAATACTGGTAGTATTGTTGACATAGGTGTTGACTTGTTAAAAATATTGGGGGTGCTCCATAAAAAGGGAGTATAAGTTTTATAACATTTACAAATTTTCAAGTGCCGTATTTGAAAAAATTGTCCAAAATTAAAGTGCAATTTGCTAGTATAAATGTACAGTATGTTTAATAAAATAAAATAAAAATAAATGTAAAAAATCCTGAACAACACAAGAATAAAACATACTATATGAGTACTGCCACTAACCAAACTATAAAGGAAACATGTTGACAAATGCCAGGCTGTCAGTTCACGAGTGACAAGTGTTACCTGCTTAATCACGCCTGCTACATATTAGATGGCAGCACTTGTTGTTTGCTATGCCATAAAGCACTGATCGCAACGCAACCCTATTTCCAAGATAAAACTAGTACCGTAATATAAAAGTTTTAAAAAGGCTGAAATATTGGAGGTGCTGAGCACCCCTGAAAATATTTTTGGCTGTGGTTAGTATGTACTTTTATAAACCTACATCTTGACTCATCAGATGATACCAGGTTGAGGATGTTGACAGAGATAATTTTGATAAGGATAACAATCCTAAAACCTCATAACAGAAATTTATATGAAATATCTTTTCATAAAAATAGCTTTAACAATTTATTATTTGCAGCTCTTTGCTAGAGAATTAACATGTTAAAGGTTCCAATTATGATTTCCATTTCCAGCAATATTTAAATCTCTTACTTTGTTAAGCTGTTTATCTGTTAACAGGCGCTTTTTTTTTTCTATTTCAAGAATTTACTCAAATTTTATTAAATAAGAATACAAAACTATCACATTTTCTCATCATTGTCAGTCACTGCAAATTAAAACAATATTGATATACAAAATTTTATTTAATCTTACTCTTGGTCGAAAAAGTAAAAAAAAAAAAATTGCTCAGAAACAAATCAATAGATTTGAGAGCTGATTAAATGCTGAGACAAATTTATTTAGCTAAATTTTCCAATGCAAAAATCAATATTAATGACTATTCTAGTATTGTTTTGAATAGATTAATATGTGTAATCTGCTTACAAGAACAAATGTTATACAGTATTGTATAGATTATGTCTATAATTAGGGGCACAGATTTGACCATTATTTCTGTATAGGTAATAACAAATTGTAATTTTTATTTTAAAATAATTAAACAGGCTTTCTTAATAAGACCTCATGCTCACATATATAATTTTAGTCGACCAACTGTTAAGTTGCATCATTGAGAACGATTGACCCATATGTGAGCACGCATGCACATGCAACTATTCATTCAGCCAATTAAATAGTTGGTGCTTTGCTACAAACTCTGTACAACTCTAAAGTTGGCCAACTTTATAGTAATATACAGGTTTTAACACATTTTCCTGCACTTGCAATGAAGAGTCGGCAAACTTCACTTTTCTCCTCTTTAATCTGAGTCTACATTGGAGATAATTTGTATTCAAGATAATAGTTTACTTTGATTTGAATCATGAGAAATTGACGCGATTGCTATTTTGTCAGAACTATTCAATCTTTAATAGAAACTAGTAATTTTTACTTTGACAAGAATTATTAATGTAAAACCATTTTTATTTCATAAATAGATTATGGTATAACAAATGTGGGCATGTTTTTCCTTATCTCAACATAACTGATAGTCTTTCTTCTGGGAGGATGCAATCTCTTAATTTGGTGTTCTGATAGGTTATTGAATGTCCTAAGAGGAACAAGTTTCATCAAAAATGCTTATACTCATTCTATAGTAGTTGAAAAATCTATTTGTATAAGTCCAAAAATAAATCATTATACAATTTGTAGAATTGATCTTTATATACATGTTGACTTGATTATGGATGCATCCAATACTGTTTCTTGCATTTAAATTTTACATGATGGAATACCAGACCAATTTCATGTCAGGACTGGTGGGAAAATGTTAGTTGGACAACCTCCGTGTTGAATGTGTGCAGATATCTCAATTGACCAACTATTGAGTCGGCTGGTGTGCGCGGAGCTATCAGTTACCCGATCAAATAGTTGACTGACTGAAAATTTCATGTGCATGTTGGGCATAATAGTGCCATAGGAATTTATTTTATTGATAGAGTTTTGTCTAGTTAGTTAAATTGTAAATTATAAATTCTTATAATAAATCTATAGTGCATTCATTTGGTCAAGAAAAAGTGTTATTGATAGTTATAAAAGTTACTAAAACTATTTTAATATACTCATACATCAAGTCATATTATTAGCAACTATCAATTATGACAAATTACACAGGTCTGCAATGGAAAAATTGTTTAAAAAACTCCATCACGTACCATTTTTGCACAAACTCAAATTTCCGATTTTAATATCCACCAATTGACTGCATTAAGCTTCTAAAAGTCTTTTTTAGTTACAATTCCTTTAGACTATTTTATTTCTATCATTAAATTGATCAAGGTGTATTACAATAATAAGGGAGGAGGAGGGGAGCTATTTGGTTGGGTATTGGATCCTAGTACTTCTTTCTCATGGTTCAGAAACAGAGAAATATATTTTATTCCATACTTTTTTCAATATGGTGATCTAGTTAATTGTAGCAATGTTCCTAGACTGATGGTGAGGTTTGACATACAGAATGATGTGAATGAGTGGAGGCTCTAAATCAATTCATCAAAAAGAAGTAGAAGCACTGCTTTCCCATAATGGTAGTAAATATGCTTCAGTACGACATACTTAGGACATTCTGTGTACCTGTAAGAATGCTATGAAAACGTAGCCTTAATTATCACCTAAGTGAAATACAAGGATTATGGATCGACAATATACGCCAATTTTAATGTACTTTCTATGCTTCTTGGACAGCTGGGAGGATACACTAACTACCCCTGTTTCTTGTGTGAATAGAATAGCCTGAATAAGAGACAAAACTGGATAAAAAAGGTGTGGCTATATAATGCTGCTTTAGAACCTGGAAGTAAAGATGTAGTACAAAAGTCTTTGGTTGATCCAAGAAAAGTCCTCCTGCCTCCACTTCATATCAAGCTTGGTTTGATAAAGATATTTGTAAAGTTTCTGTCAAAAGGAGAGTGTTTTAAATACTTGAATGCCAAGTTTTCAGGGCTGTCGGAAGGGAAACTGAAAGGTGTTTTTGTCGTTCCAGATATTTGGAAATTTAAAAAAAAGTTGTAACAAAATTTCTTGTAAACAATAAGTACTCCAACTTTAAGTGTAGTGTGTGTGGAAACTATGCTCATGAAATTCATGGACTTGGGTTGTTCGATGAGCTTGAAAGTCCTGAATTCCCATATAGACTACTTTCCCAAAAATCCTGGTACTGTGAGTGAAAAGCAGAAGGAAAGCTTCCCTCAATACATCAAAAAGATGGAATGCTGATACCAGGGTAGATGGAACATAAACATGATGGTGGACTACTGTTGGATGCTCTACTAAGACGAGCTGAAAGCTTTATACAAGAGAATAAGTTTGAAAAGGAGTTTTGAGAGCAAAATAAAAAGGCAGTATAAGGACTTGTAAATCCCAATAAGTGTTGAGAATGTTTTTCCATCAATTTTTTAAATAAAACCAATATTTAATTTTTCAAAAATAAATAAGTTTTAACCAGTATAAAATCCATGCCTGGTAGAGAAAAATTGAGGTTATATTTGACATCAGCACACCACAAAGCATAAGAATCACTCACTACATTGCAAACAATTTTCATTAACCCAAATTTTGCAGGTCTGTCTTGTTATCTCAATGCTGATAAAAATAATGCAATTAGCATAGTAACATTTGGTCAATATTGAGAACAAAATAATATTTTACTTTAAGTAAATAAATATTTATTTTTTCTAAAAACTATAGATCAGTGAGCTTATAACTTTTGTATACAAATGTTTCAGAACGATGGAGGTAATGAACACCAGCTATACGAGTTTCCAAAGTGTTGTCAAAGACGAGCTCGATTTTTCTTTTTTAGACAAATAAGGACTGCATATTTGATAGATATAATCTGTTTAACATGTTTATTTACAACCACATTATTATTGTATAATTTGTAATGTGCTGGAAATAGAGAAGAAGAATAATAAAGATGCAGCAAATGTTAGTGAATATCTCTGCAAAAACAGTCAGAAGAAGTTATGGTTTGATAACAAATGTTCAAAACTAATAGAAGTGGGAAGATAGATTAAGTTTATAAAAATGTCCTTGTGAATCCAACTTAAACCTATTTGGCATTTCAAAAAGAAAGGCCACTGCTATATTCAGAAACTAAAAGAGAGAGTATTTTAAGATTAAAGTTAGTGAGACAACAAAATAGTAGGGGTCTGCAAGCTTGGATTTTTTCATTCAAGTCAAACTCGAGTCGAGTATTTCTAAAAGCTCCAGCGTTCAATTCAATTCTATTCTATTCAGTTCTATTCATAATTTTGAAATGTTAAAAACTATATTAAAACACATGTTCTTAATATATGGATGACACTCATTTTTATAAACAATAAATACTTTTGAAAAAAAAAGTTAAATGATGGAAATATTGGTTTTTAAATTAGAAATAATACTTAAAAAACACAATTTAAAAATAAGAACAACACTCGAATAAAACTCTAATACAAAAAAAACAAATATTTAAAATGGTTTCAACACTCATGTCTTTAAGAACATTAAAATTACACTAACAATTATAAAACAAAGTTAATAAAATGAATAATTGCATGATGGCTTGGAAATATATCACATGACAGTGTAAAAACACTGTACAGTGATGTAAAGTAAGTGATAGTGAAGGAAACCAACCTGAAAGGATAGTTAGGTTAGGCCTAGATAAGAACAAACACATATCTCTTCATGTCTTCTTAAACTTTTACACTTTCCACTTCTTTAAAATGTCCATTTATTTAAAACTCCCACAGTTGCAACTTAGTTTGAATTTTCGGGAATATTACTTTTTCATTAATATCTCTTCATATGAAAAAGTAATATTTCTGAAAATTCAAAACGATGTGCAACTGTAGAAATTTGAAGAAGTGGGAAGCGTAAAATTGTAGAAAGAAAATAAAGAAGTTGCTTGTTTATTTCTAGGTCTAACCTAACCTAACTATTTTTTCAGGTTGGCTTCCTTCGCTATCACTTTACATTATTGTAGAGTGTTTCTACACTGTCCTGATAAAAAGTTAATAAAATTGACGTTTTAATAAGTTAATATTTCCCCAAGATATGCTTCAGTAACATAATTTACCGTATAAGAAAACATAAGGATCATAAACAATTTGAAATTTGAAGTGTTTCATATTTTGTTTATTGTTTCTTAGTGTAATCGTGCTTGATCATGTCTTTTGTTCCATTTCCATTCCTCTATGCATAGTTGGACATGTGCATTGTACGGGCTCTCGTTAGACATTATTTTATTGAGAAATTTACCTCAATTTTATTTTTAATGCTTAAAACGTTGATGCTCATACTTTAAAATTAAAAGTAATATTGTTAGCAAACAATATGAAATAGTAAGTGCTTTTTTAATATAAATGTGGTAAGTTTAGTAAAATATTAATTATAATAAATAATAGCAACATCAATTTTAAACCGGTTAACCAACATAATTCTATAACTAAATAGTAGCTAAACTAGTGCTAGTTTTGTAGCTAAACTTATTAATTAATACGAAATTTAAATATATTAAGTTTGAAAACATTTAATATAAATATTTTTAATTTTACACTTTTAATCTAACCTAAATTATTATTTTAGAAAGGGACCAGTTAAAAATAGTAAAGAGAATCATTCAATTATTTAGTAATCATCTTGGCTATTTTTATTTTTATTGCTTTGTCATGGCAATACAAGTAAACAACTTCAGTCATGTATAATTCAAAATGGACAACAATATTGAATAAATTTACTGGTCAAAAGTGGTTTTAAAGCTCTATTATGTTATTAATGTGAAAATTGAAATTAATTTTGAACAATTTGTTAAGTAACCGAATGATTTATAAGTAAAAATGCTGATATTATCTCAATTAAATAAACTATGCTTATTATTGTGTTTTAATAAATCTAGGTCGGAGGATTAGGTGGTAACAATCGCTTTTCATAAAGGGAAAGCCATTACCTCTCTATCCAATAGCAGCACTGTAAAGGGTAAACTGTATTCTTCTTTGTAAAAGCCATATTGTATTTGTTCCTTTTATATGTTTCCTCTATCTTCTTTTGAATGTTATACACATAGAAATCTCAAAAGTTCTTGACTATCTCTCAAGAGTGTTGAGAAAAATTGGCGTGACTATTAAAATGTTATTAAAATATTTACATATGTATAGCACTCCTGGTGGATTTTTAGGGTAGCCTCGCAAGTATAATTAATACCTCTATGTGTGTAACCTCTTTGCTCAAACTAGGTAGTTTTTTTAATGTCAATTGTTGTTGCCATGTTTTCATATTGGTTAACTTGTATAGTTAATTCAGTGATATTAATTCCTCTTTAACTACTATTGTCTCATAAAATTTAATGACAACTTTTTATCTTGATTTAAAAATCACCTAATACCACTATTCATTCACATGACAGATATTCAAGAACTGTTGTATATTACCATGTGAAGCAAATTAAACTATATGTTTCCACTGTAGAAATACTAGATTTATTTTTACCAAAATACTGTTTTGCTACAAAAACTCCAAAAACAATGCTCTTGACTAGCGCCACCTAGATTTCAACATTGATAGCTTGAATATTTAATCCATCATTATATGTGCACTCATACATTAATTATCATTGTACTATTGCCAGCATAAACACCTCCTTGGTCAAAGGTGGCTGAGTTATCTAATAGCTCGCAATCTTAATTGATCATTCATATGTAGTTGACAATTTCTGCTTGTCCATCATATATTCTGCCTTAAAATATGAGTGAAGAATGAGCCTGGACCACAGACAAGATGTACACCAGACCCACAGCGTCCAGGTTAAAATGGCTGCACTCCTTGGGAGAGCTTGAGTCCTTCAACACATGGAGCACTACCTGCAGTCCCAACATCACTAGCAAGAGGGCAGTTTTAAAAACAGTTCACTTTAAATGGTTTTATTAGAAAGCAGAAAAAAATTTCCTTCTAGTGTCAATAAACTGGCTTTCATAAAGCTAGTTTCAGATAGCCGCCCCAATCCCTTTCACATAAAACAACCCCCGGGCATGCTAAACACAGCACATTATTACAAAGAAAACATATAATACTATTTGCCTTTAAAAAAAAAAGCGATTGTTTGCAAATTGTCTAATTGTAAACAATCTTCAGCTTACATGGCTAATTACTTGTCTGAAAAGGTTGGTTTATTAGAAAGGGGTGGGTGTGTAAAAGAGGGGAAGGAAGGGAGTTGGATTACTGGTACCTGAAAATGAAAATGGGTTGTTTCACTTGTAAATACTGTTCACCAAGGTCTGCAACTAGTACTCCTTAGTGCCCAAGGACTCAACCTGGCTCAAGGAGCACAGCGAAACTCCTATAAGGCTGAGTATCTTGTGTTTCCTTGTTTGTGCTTGGGTGGGCATGGGACGATTCCTGAGTGGCTCAGTAGTAAGAATGTTAGTGTACTAGGCCCAGGGTACCGCGTTTGATTCCCATGTATAGGCATCATTTTTAAATTTTAGAATAACTTAATGATGAGGTACATGCCTGTTACTTTTCACTAGACATTGTTAGGGTAATCAAATCTCACAGGTTGGTAGGCATGAAATGCGAGTGGAAGAGATTAGAACTGCATTCACGGTACTGACTGGTAATCCTAATGGGAAGAGACCGAAATGCAGATATGAGGTAAACATTGGAATAGACCTTAAAGAGATGGGGTACAGTGTGTAGTGAGATGGACTAAATAGAACTAGCTCATGATAGAGATGTATGGTCTACTTTTGTAAGTGTGGCAATGAACTTTTGAGTTTATAATGCCAAAGGTTTTGTAACATGTGTTTTTGATACTTTTATTAGAAATCTAATAGGTGCTATATTTAAAAAAAAACACAAGGCAATATATGTTAAATTCTCTAAGATAATTTATAAAAAAAAGAGTTTGATTTGAATAAATACAAATTTTGATAAACATTTTAGCTTTAAGTATTTTTTTAAATAATTTTTATTTGTTTGTTATTAATTTTGTTTGTGAGTATAAAGTATATTTATTTTAATGTACTTAAGCATTCATAAGGTATACACTCTTGTATTGTTATTTTTGGAGTTGTGTATATAATAAACTAGCACGGTGATGTATATCACCTGAGGCCCTGCAATAAAGCCCGGCCTATTATATTATATCTAAACAATTAAAGCACTTTATAAAGCTATGTATTTGTCTAAGATTTTATTTTAGTAATCAGTGTTCAATAATGTGCCATCCTATACAATACATTAAACAACAACAGAGTATACACATTCATGGGTAAGTCAATAGTCTTTATTATTAATTTTGTCTCTATGTATAAAGTATATTGATTTAAGAATTTTCAATAATACTTTTTAAAATGATCACAGTAATCTTTTCACTATCCGTTTTTAATAGTTTGTTTAAATTTGTAACAGTCCAGTCATATCGTCCTGTAAATGTTAGTAAACATTTCATACAATTATTTTGGTATCTTCATTTTAGTAGTCCTCCTTCAAAAAAGGTTAGACACCAATGCTCACAAGCCATTAAAATACATACACACTGTGAAAGTTCATTCAAATGCATGCTTTTATTTACTAGGCATATTGTTTTAAAGTTGGGTTTATTAGCCTTATATTTTCTGATTTAGATTTGTAAAATGTAAAGCTAATTCTAGATGCTTAATGGTTTTAGTTCATATATATGTATATTGCATATTGATCTATATATTGGGGGAAGTGTTGTGTTCTATTTAAATGTTGTATTTATTAATTATTAGTAAGGCAAAGTATTTAATCTCTCTTTCATCAATGTTTCATCCCTTACAACCTCAAATTCACCTTTTGTTGTATATATTTGGCTATTAGGCTGACCCCACATCTCCCTTATAGCCAGAATTTATGGCTAGCTTTTTATCTCAGCAGACATCTTATAAGTTGGAGTGGTTTTGCAATGCAAACTGTTAAAACTTTGGTAAAGTATGTTGTAAATGATTGTTTAGTTTCAAGACTGTGCTGTGATATTTTGTGAGTCAATATTAGTTTAATGCCAACTTCAACAACTCACAGTGCTAATGTGCTATATTTGGCTCTAACAAGCCCTGAGGCTTATTGGGCATCATGGTTCCTTGATATACACAAACTACTCCCCACTAACGAGGTACGACAGGTCTTAGCAGCAGACCAGGAAACCTACTGACCTTTATTGACAGAAATCACTAAACCCAGGCTCCTTGGATCTTTGACTGCGGCACATCTTCATCGTACTATTAACTTAACAATATATTTGTGATATATAACTTGAATAATTTATATTGTCTTATTTGATTAGTAAAGAATTGTAGTATTTTGCCCTCCGAGTAATCTCAACATATTTTGGCTGTCCCTTAAGGCCTTTCATGCTCTGTTGCCTCTTATATTCTATGTTCTATATCTGAGAGAGAGAGAAAGATCTTTTTGAAAAAAAATAGTTTGTAAATGTAGATGTGGTATCTACTAACCACAAAAATACTGATTTGCAGCCAACAAACACAATCCAGTCCGGTCGATTATCAAATTATTACAACAGAGCATTTACTTGGAGTGAAATTGGAAAACCAGCCCAACATTAATAAAGACCATTTTATGTCTACACAGTTAAGGCATCAGTCTTGTAATATACTAGGGAGTAATTAGAGAAGAGATCCTAAATGTCAGGCAATGTGTAGTGAGTGATAACTATAGTAAGACAGATGTAGTAAGGACAGGATCTGAAGCAATACTCTTCATAAGTATAATTTGTTTATATATAATATTATATTTATTTATAATATAATTTAAACTTTATTAGCTTGTCTATTGTTTTTAATCTGTCATTATTGTTAACATTGTAACAAAGCTTTTTGTATTAGAAATGAGTAAGGATGATCCGGAGCTAATATCATACTTTTAAGTTAACATGCATTAAAGATTGGATGGCTTTAATCTCACAATAGATTTAACTACTGTAGTGGAGAGTTAGGATTTTGTATCTTGTGGTGTGCTAGGGGAGTTTTTTTTTTCTAAATGGCATCCCACTTAACCTTTACACAAATGCTGGTACATATTCTCAATCCAAATGGTCATATATCTAAAGAATTGTTCACAGAGCTAATAGTAAGACTGTAGTAACAATTATTATTATTATTATTATTATTATTATTACCCATTCGAGCTATACGCACTTACGCTAATGTGTAATGGTAGGGTGATTGTGGGATAAAATGGAGTACCTACAGTTTAATGTGGAATCCGAGCCACGATGGAAGCCTGGCATTCCATACATTCACAAGTTGTGATTAATACATGTCTTATCAGAGGTGAAGGAATGGTTTGGCAATCAGATAAACCTGTACCAGGTCTGAGGATTGAACTCCAGACCCCCAGCACAGAAGTCTGACACCTTACTCCTAGATCGCCAGGTCACCTGTTAGTAACAATTAAAATGTTGATTCACCGAGGTCTACTGTTTACAGAACTACTAGTAAGACTGTAGTGATGATAAAAATGTTGCGGCAATGAGGTCTACTGCTTATAGAACTAGAAACGAAAAGAATATGGAGAAAATGAGATCTACTGTACACGAGTAAAGGGAGAGTGGGCAATAATTTGTGAAATATTACCCTCAGTACACCAGGTCGTGATTAGAACCCTGCTCTTCCCCCAATATAATATATTGTGGGAGGGTTGGACACTAAATTAATACTGGCACCATAGCTCTAAATGTTACTAATATTACAAGGGTAGGTGATGCAACTCGGGCTCTCGCTATCCGTGAGTCCAACCATCAGATAGGCTCTTTCACTCTGTTTAAATCACACTATTACTTTCTCAAAGCAAGAATGTTTGTTATCAATATCTCTCTGGCATGTATGGACAAGGTCCATAGCCTGTCTTGGTAAGCTTTAATTTTGAAAGGAAAAAAAATGATGGGAGTGTGAACCTCGATATCTTCACCAGTTTATAAGTATCTAAATTAGTACTCCACTCTTCGTAGGAAAGGCCTTTTATTAAACACAAGTGGGCCTAAATTAATAAAATCTAACTATTTTATTATGCTGTATTTAATAGCTAAGCTATTACATTTGTTAATTGTGGTAATAATCACATATAAATATCATACAATTTTAATGAATATAATATTTATATGTGGATGGCTATAGCCATAATTAACATATAATAGCTTAGCTATTTAATCCCTAATAATATGTGCATTTGTACAGTTGTCATTGTACTATTAGTAGCATAAAGTCCTCCCTAGTCAAAGATGGCTTCGTTATCCGATAGCTCGTGATCTCACAGAGGCTGCTTTAAAATATTAGTGAAGAATGACTCCAAGCACAGGAGGACTATTGAATAGCTCAGTGGGTAGAGTATTGGCATACTAATTCAAAGATCCCAGGTTCGTTTCCCATGTCAAGGTATAATTTTTCTTTTTAAAGAATTTATTTAATTATTGCTATCTTATATTTAATAAAAGTGGCAGCTCCAGATAACATGACTTGACTCATGAATCCGTTACATTGTTTCCCAAACGTTGTTGCGCGTATCCTGTTGACAGCAGAATCTTTTTTTTCTTCGGGGTGTTGGATACGTTGGATGTGGCAATGGCAATTCTCTCTACAGATAATTATTTGTGGTATGAGAGAATGAGGTTGTTTAAAGATGATAATTCTGTTGTGATGGAGAAGTCTGGGTTCGAATCCGGGGGGGAGGGGGGAGTGTATGTATTGATTTTTTCTTACTTAGATGAAGGTAATATTCAGGAGCAGCTTGTAAGACAAGGTTCTGGGTTGTAGCCCTCCCTGAAAAATAAATCAAAAAAAGAAAAACAACATATTTTCCATTCTCTTTTATTTTTTCATTACATAATGAAAAATATAAATGAATATAAAATTTTTGTTATATTATTTCCCCGTATTATTGAGATAATTGGTGAAACCATAATTACATCAATGAGTGAAGAAAGCACACCTGTGTTAACATGTGCTCTGGGGCTGGCTGCCCCAAGCTCTGCATGCGTTACAGGGTGGTTGCAGTAATGACCTGACATCAATATCCTTATATCAGCGCTCACCAAGCACACCTTTTGGGTTGAGTTCAAGTAAGGCCCTGTGTGATACACACTACATCCAGTTGTTTATTTGTGTAGTAGAAGGAGCGATGCTACTGGTTTTCACTCATTTTCGATTACTTGTCTTAAAATAAAAGTTTCCATATTAAAAAACTCAAATTGGGCTATTCATCATTAGAAGAAATGTTTGAAATTAAAAACAATGCTAGGTCAGTTCCCAATTTGAACTTAGGTCAGGTACAAAAAAGGGGCAAAGAAAGGAGAATTTAAGAGCCTTATCGATAAGAAACTATTGGATAAAAAAGGCTTGGATATGTGGGTGTGAAGAAAGTAGCGCTTTTTGTGTGTGTGTTTGTTATTTGGTTAAGAAACACCATGATTGAAGGCAGATTAAATCAAAAAATAAAGATTAGATTCTTCTTTCAAACGATAAAACTACTGTCTTAATAATTTTTATATTATATTTTATGTACGGTATAGAGTTCAAGATAGTATTTAAGAACCTATGTATATATTTTATGTGTGTGTTTATGTGTCTTTGTCTTAAAAAAAAGTGAGTTATACTTTTATTAACTTTATTCTTTCCATACTTTTTAAGTTAAGTTTGTAAGTTAAATACAGTATGGTATAAGGTAAGCTGTTGTCTAATTAATTTGAGCATTTTTAAGAGAGCGGCCTATCGTGAGGTTTACTCGCAAGCTGCCACTGGTAGTGCAGGAAATGCTTTAGTTCATTGTTTCCCAACTACCTTTCTTGGTTCATCTATAGTGTAGTTTATAGGATAGAGAATAGTGTAATTATTCAAGGTAAGTGTTAACTACTCTCGAATTAGTAAATATAGCTAGACAATTTTATCGAGTAAATTATATAAATAGTGTGGCAGGCCAGCCACGTGCTCAAACCGAGCCCTGTACTAGGGTCAAAGTGTGGGCCCCACCTCTTTCTAGTATTTGACTTTATTGATGGCAAAATATTAGTTGTCTAGGACGCAGTTAGCAATAAAAGGGGGCGAGGTGGGGGTTTTGAAGGAACTTCCTCCATCACCCGCCTCGGTGGCGTAGTTGGCTAACGCGCTTGTCGTATTGAGTCCGACTGCTGAGGACGGGGAGATCGAGGTTCAAATCTCGGTCGGGTGAACTGGGGGTGGTTTTTCCTAAATGGTTTTCCAGTCTGCCTCCATGCAAATGCGGGTTCACTTCCTCTAGTTAAACCTTCCTAATCCATTAAAGTAATTAGTACTTAAAGCATATAACCCGAACGGGCAGTAAGACGCGGTGCTAAATATTATTATTATTATTATTAACTTCCTTCATCAATTGTTATAAATTACAGTGACCTTCACCTGATAATTAAAAAAAATAGACTCCTTTCTAATCTATTTGAAATGGTCCTTCCCTATAAACCATGTGTGCCATGAAATTATCTAAGGTTTAATTTATTGGTTGTATATAAAAATAAATCACATGAAAATTCTCCACTAAGAAAAGTCTATAAATATATTTACACCAATTATTGCTTTAAATTGACACTTGGGGTAAAGATCTTCTTAAATGTATTCAATATACTTTTATGAATCATAGGTACTGAGTTTCACTTCAAAAATATATACCAAATTAATTTCCTAGCTCTAAAAATATTTATAACTAATAAGCATTTTTTTACAAAGTGTTACCCATCTCCCAATGTTTGAGCTCATAAAGATGTAACCCTCTTAATTAAAACTGTATTAATTGTTATTTGAAACTCTTCACACGAAAAGGTTCCAAACCCATTAAAAAGTAAACAAATCTTATTATATTAGTGGACTTTTTTCATAGTTCATGTAATCAATTGACACAATTTCTTGAAAGGTTTTAAAGGGTACTAATTAATACAAATATTCAATTGATGAATAAAAACTTAATGGTTTAGATTTTGCCTTGTGAATTTTGTTTTGTTGCACTACCTCTTACTACCCATTCGGGTTATATACCTGTGTGCTAATTACTACCCATTCGGGTTATATACCTGTGTGCTAATTACTCTTATGGGTTAGGGGTCGCGAAGGTTTAATTTAGTGGAAATGCACCTGCATTTACATGGAGGGAGAGTGGAAAATAGTATAGGAAAACCACCCTCAGTGCACCAGACCAGAATCAAACCCTGCTCTTCCTGTCTTCAGCAGTCTAGTCTAACATGAGAATAGCGCTCTAAACCACGTGGCCATAGAAGCAGGTTACTCAACAATTATCTTTAATTAGTGGTGGTTTTATCACTGAAGCAATTGACGGTATCTGTATGGGTGTATGTTATTAGACGGCGGAGGTGAAAGGTTCTAAATAGGATCTTTTTTTTTTTTTTAGTTTAAATTTGGTTAAGCTTCATTGACACTTGAATATTTTTTTTTATATTTCTACATCTTTGAGCTCTAAAGGTTCTTATGATTCTACCTTCTCATCCAAGGTCGTATTCGCTGGTGGTGGGGGAGCGTGTAGTGGCATGGACAGAAAAAATATATAATTATGAAGCTTATGTGTCTATGAATCACCCTTCAAATATAGGACGTATTTAAAAAGTGGTCGATCTCATAAACTTCTCTAAACTATAATTTAATATACTAACATTAATAAAGGTTTCTGCAAGCTTTAAATCAAAATATCTATTACAAAGGATTGTGCTACTATTAAATATATTGCAACTATATATTGCGATAAGGAAGATGTTAAAATTATCTCGAAGTTACTTTCTTCACTGGTTGGATAGTATGAAGCTTCACTCTCGTGCTATGGACTGAATTAATGTTAGACTGGATTACCAGTGAACAGAAGATAAGGATTAGAATCTTTGTTGGGTATAATGAAAGTTTTTTTATTACTAAAGGGTTTACCACCCTCCTTACACTGGGTGCATTTCCTCAGAAATTATACCTTTACTATTCCTATTCTATCATTGTAATTAATGTATTCATAACCCATAATTCGAACATGGTCTAAGAAGCAGTAAAAAGACCTCAAAATTTGTAAATACCTAAAGTTTTTTTACATAATACAACCCCACCCACAAAGATATAAATATAAATGTGTTTCAATATACAATAAAATGAATTTGAATGGTCTGTTGACTTACCCTCGTATTATACTGTGGTCAATGGAGACAATGAAATAATCTGAAGAGAAAATAGTTTAAATCTCTTTAGGCCCCTGGTTGATCTGGTGGTCTAGAGGTAAGGTGTCGGACTTCTGTCCTGGAGTTCAATCCTCGGTCTCGGCACAGATTTATCTGATTACCAAACCCTTCCTTCACCTCTGACAAGACATCTTGTGAATGTGAGGAATGCCAGGCCTCCACCGTGGTTCGGATTCCACGTTAAACTGTAGGTCCTCCATTTCATCTCGCAATCACCCTACCATTACACATTAGCATAAGTGTGTATAACCCGAACGGGTAGTAAGACGCGGGGCTAATAATAATTTAGGCCTCTGATATCTAAAATATTACAGAATTCTTAACTTTGTATAGTTCCACACGTAAACACTCTTAATTGTCTTATTTAAAATAAATACCGGTAGTGTATTTAATCTTCTACACCATTGTTATTTGAAATATTTTATACACAACAGGAATTAATGGCTATATTTGTATATTTATTAAATCTATGTTTGTCTGCTGCAGGTATTTGGACTGTTTATGTGCACTTTAATAAAGAAACATGAACATAAATTAAAACTATGAATCATGTGCTGGAATAACCTTCTACTTAAAAATACAAATTTAACTCCCAATTACCAAGAAATGGAGGATCTTACATTTGAGAGGAGTATCGCTTTATCTGTTGTACGTCACAAGCGCGAACAACAGCACAACAGTACTTGAGAGTTGATAGGCCAAGGACAGAGAGGCCGCCACCACAAATAACGGATTACCTTAGTCCGCACCTAATCAATTCTCTAGTTCTTTTCATAACCGTAACTCTTCGATACTCTCTCCCCGCCCGTATTTCGACACTCTCCCACTTGTTGGACCCTTGAATGTAGAAATTATATTATAATAAATAGCAAAACCGTGAGTGTCGACGCGCACCGGGCGTTGGTTAAATGAGCGAGTTACCTCTTTTATTCTTAGCACCGCGTCTTACTACCTGTTAAGGTAATACACTTATGTATCAATTACGATAGTGCTTTTTAGGGATTACAAAGGTTATATTTAGAGGAGGTGTACCAGCATTTGCGTAGAGAGAGATAGTGGAAAGTAATTTTGATAAGACCTCCCGCAATACACCCGACTAAGATTCGAACCTTAATCTCCCCCTAATCGGTAGTCCATCTAGTCTACTGCAAGAATAGTGCCTTAGGGGCATTTAAGTATTACGTAAGAACATTTTGGATCAGTCTCTTCCTCTTTTAAGTAAAAAAAAAGGAAGCAAACTCCTCTTTACCGTTCTTGCTTACTTTTATATTTGGCGACCTATTTTGTAATTTGTTCACAGGATTAACCTTTTTTTTTATCCAAATTATAAATTGTTGGTAGTTATTAAAGTAGAGGTGTAAATTAATGATGCGAAATTATTCACAATAAACACAATTTATTGTACAAACCGGTGAAAGTAAAGAAAGTTATACAATTAAAACAATGTTATAATTTAGATTACAATAAATGGAAATCATAAAAAGAACTATTTGTGAATACATGAATTATTATATTTATAAAAATAATCTAAACTACTTTTAACCTTATGACCAAGGTCTTTGAATCTATGTCTCAACAGTTTTAATTAGTATGTGTCCATTTGCGGTGCATGGGTCACTGCTTCATTATTGGCCATCTCTATCTGTCTTTAAGGTAAACATATTTACAACCTTCCCCTCCCCCCTGTCCCAAAAAAAGCAAAGTCTACTTTTCCCCACCCCTAAGATGATTGTGTACTACTTGTTCGCCCCCATAGTGCCCTTTATACAGGCGTTTCGTGACAATTATAAACCTCCACTTGTGGATATTACCAGCTCACAACAGGCAGGGTGGACTGAGATACAAACATGTACCCATAAGTCTAACATGAAAGTGACGCCTTAAACCATATGGCCACTGAAGCGGGTTCAAACGAAAATTATTATGAGTTAGTATTGGCAATATTTTTTCCCATATATAAATAATAATACTTAGCACTGCGTCTTACTACCCGTTCGGCTTATACACTCAAGTAGGGCCTACTAATTACGCTAATGGATTATGAATTGGGAGGGTTTATTATAGAGGAAATGAATCCGCACTTGCGTGCAGGTAGAGTGGAAAATCATTTAGAAAAAACCACCAAAAGTTCACTGGAGCAAGATTTGAACTTCAATCTCCTCGTCCTCGGCAGTCGAGCTCAACATGAAACTAGCGCATTAGCTAACTACGCCACTGAGGTGGGTCACATATATATATATATATAATATGTTGAAAAAGTAATTCATAACCCTAGTGTTTGGTTTGTTCATATTTTCCCGCAGCATTTAAATTTAAAAGGTAACTGAATGGACACTGTGTCGAATTAGAGTAGGATACTGGTTGGAAAAACATTTTAGAAAATTTAAACTTTTTGTGTGTTCAATAATGATATTTACTTTGTTATTAGTACTATTTTATAGTTATTGTTAATATATATCAAAAGTGACCCCTGTAGATTAAATTTTCTTATGTCTGGACATGTGAAAGTATTGTACGTAGCTTTTCATGGACCTCGGTTGTCATGGGATGAAGTGCTCACCTCAGGAACCAACGTTTGTGAGTTCAAACCTATTCGAGGTTGACAGATTTTTACTGGGCGATAGACATCCATTAGCACAATTTAATTTGTAAAGGAAGTAAATCTGTCGGTCCCATGCCTTTTGTAGGATCTAAAAGAACCCTGGAAATTATGTGAAAATACCTTTCCGGCAAAATTGGTTGGCTTTTTTGCGCTCGCTAGTGGAAATCCCTCTTTTTTTCTGAAAAAGTCTTGGGGGTTACTGTCAGGAAGGTTATCTTTAGTAACACATGCCCGCCAAAACAAATATGGTGAGTTCTTTTGACTTGCTATAGGGTCGACCCCGTACAAGCGGGAAAAGATGTGTAGGACAAGAAGTCCAAGTAGCTTTTGTAAAACTATCGAATACGTTCCTTCCTGCCAGACAATAGATTTGTCACTTGAGTTCGTCTGGGATTTTTCGAATCCAGTTTTCATCATATCGAGGGTAAAATGGTCAAATAGTGTACCCATTAACATTTAAAAAATTTATTTTAGGTTAGTTTTGTGTTCCCTAATTTAAAATAAACCCTATGATGTAACCTTAACTTTACTATCAATGATTTGAACCGTCATTTTCATTGTATTTTTATACTCACTGTGAATATTTTACAAACAAGTCAATTTGTATAACATTAACAATAACTTATTTCAATCGCTGGTCATAAGTCTCTTATCTTTGAATGAAAGTATGATGTATCTATTAGAAACAAATTTGTCAATTGGCGTAACTCACAAATTAATTTAGGCATAACCATCAAACCAAACACATAGTCGTACAAGCCACCAATCTTAAATAATAAAATATTAGTAACTATTGAATGAATTTAATTATTTTATTATTTGAATATCTGTACAATCAAACGCAATTAATATTTATTTTATTTTATAACAAAATAATTTTGTGGTAAAGTTTTTATTTAGTTTTTTTTTTAAATTGTGTGCTTTGAGGGTTACCTCCTTTGTCCTTCCTTTATACCCTTGATATTATAGTAAGCAATTTTCTTTATGATTACATTTAATGTAATTAAAGGTGATGCATTCAAAGCAAATTTTGTTAAAGTGTTTTATTAGATACCTTATTTAATTTGCATAGCTCAAATTTAAAAAAACCTTAAGATTAAACCAAGAACATGGCATTAGTAGTATTTTAACAGAAACTATGCTTATATGTATAAAAATAGGGCCAAAATTGGTATTTTGACCCTGGTCGTCTGGCCTTACCGCTTTGTATACTACTTACACAGTCGCTTAGTAAAGTGTCAACTGAAAATACGTGTTATTTCAATGTGGACTAATACAGAAATCTTCTTGGTTTAAAGTCATTGTTGTATTGAAGTGCACTTTTTTTTTAGCAAGGGGTGGTATTTATACTATCACATAGTAAGTTTGAAGGATTATATTGTAAAATAACTAAATGTCACCTGGATAGCTCAGTCGGCAGTGTGTTTGAAGGGCTAAACCAGATAATCAGAGCTCAAAAATATAGCAGGGTGATATTTTTATATATATTTATACACTCACTTCATCATAAATGTCGGCTAAGACAACCTTTAAAAAAAAATACATCCAAAACATTTAATCAACATTTTATTGAACAAACAAGCTGTGTGCAAACCACGGCCTGCAGGCCTCGACTTTATTTTATTCAGCCCGCACACAAATTTAAACTTTCGTGATTTTATTAACAAAAATGACAAATTAAATTAAATTCATAGCCAGTGAGTGTTTTTGAACATGTGAACAAATGAACAAGCTTGTTTATAATGTTACATGTGCACAAGCATAAGCTTATTTTTATGGTAATTAAGGTAGTTACATGACTAATAAATGTATTTTTTAATGAAAATAAAGTTCATTATTTATTAGATTAAAATGTTTGAAGCACGCGGCCTGCTAGAGACCTAGGGGGAAAAGGTTGACCCACCTCTGATATAAACCAGCTTGATGATTTAAGCTGACATTTTGGTTTGAGGTTGAAGAAGAGGTGTACCTAGGCATACACATACAGTTTTGCCAACCGTTGAACAATTATTCATTAATTTTAGCGGTAAAAACCTAATCAACTCGACTACGTTCATACCGAAATAAGTTGATTTAAAACTTAGCTTGGTTCTCATAGAAATATATTTGGTCAATAAAAACTAAAGTAAATTTATGTGTAAAAAATATACTATTTTTTTATTTCAAATAGAATAAATATCTCCTGCCCTTGTGAACTTTATAAAATAAGTTAAAACTAATTAATTGTTCTGGGTTTTTATTTTTTAAATATGCCTCTTATTTTGATCTTTGCGCTTCAAATTATACTAAATTACTCTTAGAAAAACCGACAAGAATGTGAACTCATATTTAGGTGAGCCAGTCGGTCATCCCACACGCCCACCAATGTTGTTAGATATGTTTATATTCCAAATAAACTCCTTTAATCATGCTGAGTGTTCCCTCTTGGCAGCTGGTAGCAGACCAAGTAAACACCCCCCCTATCCAGTCTACCTGCCAGCCAGAACTCCCTCATCACGAATACTGGGCTTGTTTACCATATTAGAGAGAAACCCACGATCTAAGCTATATCGTCATTACACTTGGAATATTGGTATTTTAGGTCAGTGGTCAAAGGTTGATATTCTCTTCAAACAACCTATTGAACCGGCCTTGAATTCAACTTTTCAGCATAACAAACCAAATTATCCGTTAGATCTGCTGGCACAAACCACCTATCCATGGTATGAGGGGGTCGCATTTCAGAAAATTCAATATTGTTAACATCTTATGTCAGAAAACTCTACAAAAAGAAAATTAAAACAAAATGTTAAAACCTACTAGGTTTACATCTTATATTGAAGTCACTTTCATAATTGATGACAACTGCATGTCTAAAAACCGTGACATCTCGGGTGTTGGTTCATTTATATAAAATACAGCAACAGTTCACACATTTATGTGCTGCCAAACATTTCATATATTTAGCTCGCAAACAATGTTTGTATCCGCTTCGGTAGCCCCACAATCTAACGTGTTTTCTTGCAGGAGACAAGACTGCTGATGACTGGGAGATCGAGGTTCGAATCTCGGTCGGGTGTACTGAGGGTGGTTTTTCCTAGATGTTTTTACAATTTTCCATCACGCAAATATGCGTACACTTCCTCAAAATATAACCTTCCTAATCCTTTAAACCATTAGCGTAATTAGTGCGTAGAGCCCGAACGGCAAGTAAGACGCGGGGCTAAAAAAAATCTACAATTCTGGTGTAACGATCTCTGTTGAGTAACGAGTAAATGTTTGTTGAAGAAACCTCACTTTGTTGATTTCCCCAAATAATGATCATTTCTAAATGTCATCATCTTAAAGGATGCCTATCTACTACGTTTATAATAAGATGAATTGGACTGCATTGTACGTTAGCACATCAAATGGCCCGCGCGGGCTGTACAAATTCATGGATCAGGCCACATTTGTCATGTCTACTTTAGATTAGTCGACTACTAACAAAACAACTCGCTTCGGTGGCCGCATGGTCTAAGGCGTCATTCTCGCAGTAAACTAGACTTCAGATGACGAGGAGATAGAGGTCCAAATCTCAGCTGGGTTTATTGAATCTTTCAAACGCAAATGCAGGTACACTTCCTATAAATATAACCTTCCTCATTCCTGACCCCATTAACGTAATTAGAACATAAGGGTATAACCCGAAGGTATAGTAAGACGCGGTGCTAAAATCAACTACCTACACAAAAGGTAATTACTGTATTTGTAGGCAGATTATAAATTACACCCATTCTATAAACTCAATGTTTGCCCATTAGGAATATTTGGGTGCTAGTGTCAGTTTATATCACGATCCGCTCATTAGTTTTATTTGTTGGCACTGCATATTACTAATTACACTAATGAATTAGGGATTGGGAAGGCTTAATTTAGAGTAAGTACACCCGAATTTGCGTAGAAGGAGAGTGAAAACCAATAATGAAGTTCAACATCCGGGGGAAAGGGGTCCTCTAAATTGCTAAACTATTAGAGAAAAACTTTCTCTTTCTTAGGCAAACATTGCGTTCGTTTGTGCACGCAATTTGGGTGCTAGGAGAGCTTATTTCAAATATATAATTTATTTTAATCTATTGATTGCAAGAATTGCCTTGAGATTGCCATAGTTTAGTTCAAGGTTGTATGGGGAGGAACTTTATGCATATTGCTCGCCGGATGCTGAATGTCCTAGTTTGATATAGTTTTGATGAGGCTTACCTACTTACCCGTACGAAGGACGGGTAAAACAGCTAGTCCTATATGGATACTGTTCTTTTTATACCCAGATAATTTAATTTAATCTCAATTAGTAGTAAACAATATGTTGTTTATAATTAATTTGGCTTCTTAACCTAACTCATCTTGTTAATTTAGTTAATATGTACAAATTGGTTACTAAAATATATATTTGAAATCTTTATTTCATAAAATTTCTTGTTTTTACTTTACCGATTGTAGTGACAAAACCAAATAGCAGAATATAATATGCCTGGCAGAGGCAGTCCCAACTAGACACACCCATATTACGCGGATCCAGGTTACCCTATCTTGTCGGTGTTGCTTTACTTTGCTTAGACATTGCTACTTGCTATAGTTTCTATGATAACCCCTCTGCCCCACCTATGTTAAATTCCCTGTCAAATATTGTAGACTTAAATACTCTGAGAAATTCTGTTTGACGAATGACCTTAAGTACATATGCCAAGTTTTCACTTTTTATATTTTTTATTTTGTAGCTGTCCACAGCACTGCTCTAGCGGTGAATCAGTTGCTTTTTGATGGGATAGTTCCTAATATGAATATATTATATTGGTCTGAGTACATAATTGTGATTCTATATTAATAAAATGAAAAGTCTCTCTGTATCTCATGAGAGTTGCGTGATATCTACCGCAGGCAGAGGGCTGACATTTTAAAATTAGTAGCCCCTGTGCACGAACATGTGCCCCACCAAGCAGGAATTTTAATATTTTGATTTTTCTTAGAATAATTAAAAAGTAAGTTGAAAGAAATTAAAATTAAGAGTTTTTTTTTCTGTCCGTTCGAAGCAAATAAAAGCGTTGCCAGGGGTAGCCACGCAATCCAGTGCGTTGCTACCACGGACAACGCCGAGTACTTTGGCTAGTGCCAGATAAAATCAAATACATATTTTACTTTCTAATGTGAGTACGAAACAACAAAACAAATTCTAATACCGTAGCTATAACTTTACAAAACCTTCTATAATTTATATTTTAATTTAAAGTTAATATTTTTCTTCGTTGATCAAGTTAGACATGAACAATTGACTACTATATTCATTAGTAAATTATATTCATAGAGATTAACCGTTATTCACGTGGCCTTAGAGGTCTGTCTCACCAGGGATACAAACACTTGTAAAAAAAAAAAATCCCTAGGTGCACACCTTAAGAACGTTCATCATAGCAGGCCCAACTCGGCTCACGGCTCGCGAGAGGTATGGGAGTTAAAGGGAAAAGAAAATACCGAGAAGTGCCAGAAATGTGTGCACATTACATTTGTATCTGAACGATTAATCGACGTTTCCCGCGGTGACGATGGGAGACAAAGCGACAAAGTTTCTTGTTAATTACTACAGTATGTCCCTATTAAGACAGAATACAAATTTTTGCACAGTTCTTATCTGAGTAGCCATTCTAAAATGGTAAAAAATGGCCTTTTCACTTCAGTTTTTTTTATCTAGATATCATTTAATAATCCAACAATGTTCAGTATTAGGAACTTTTATTAACTCTTTATCTCCATTGAAGTTTAATCAGAAATGATCCACGTGCAAAATTGTTCTTGTAAATATACGATTTCGAGCCGATTGTGTCACAGAGTTTATTGGCAAGTAATGCATGCTCTTAAGGTCCTTTTAAATACAAATGTCAATTTACAACGTTTTGGTTTCTGTGTTCTCGAGTGCTAGCACCAACACACTAATGCTCACATAGGCCTACACATCCTAATTTATTTAAATGATTTACATTTTCCACAGTGGAATGAAAGCAATTTGTATTAGGTATTTTGCCAGGTCTCCACCGTGGTTCGGATTCCACGTTAAACTGTAGGCCCTCCATTTCATTTCACAATCACCCTACCATTACACATTAGCGTAAGTGTGTATAACCCGAACGGGTAGTAAGACGCGGTGATAATAATAATAATAATATTAGGTATTTTATTTTAAAAACACAAACAAAAATTTAGCTAGGAAAGATTCCTTTTTGAAGGCCTTTTTATGACCAATAATAATCATTTTCATAATCAATAATTCATGTTTGTCACAAATTTTCATGGCAGTCTTCCTTAAATCAGCTCCTCAGTTATTGCTTCCAATTATTGTGATCCATGTACGGCTGTTGGGCGGTCTCGTTGTAAACAATGCAAGGTGAGATCTGGTGACCTTGAGGACAAGCATAATGGACATCTCCGCCCTGAATGCTTAGTTAATTGTCTTCTAGACACTCTAGGCGACACCCATACAGTCAGTCATCCTTCGGGTAGGCACTACCCCATATGGGAGTTGTTCTATGACAGGAGACTAGGAGGGTACAGGGGAATACCTTGTTGGATTAAGTAACAAGGAATGATCTATTGAGGGCCTTGTTCTATGTCAGGAGACTAGGAGGGTACAGGGGAATACCTTGTTGGATTAAGTAACAAGGAATGATCATTGAGGCCCTTGATCTATGACAGGAGACTAGGAGGGTACAGGGGAATACCTTGTTGGATTAAGTAACAAGGAATGATCATTGAGGGTCTTTTTCTATGTGAGGAGACTAGGAGGGTACAGGGGAATACCTTGTTGGATTAAGTAACAAGGAATGATTATTTGAGGGCCTTGTTCTATGTCAGGAGACTAGGAGGGTACAGGGGAATACCTTGTTGGATTAAGTAACAAGGAATGATCATTGAGGGTCTTGTTCTATGCCAGGAGACTAGGAGGGTACAGGGGAATGCCTTGTTGTAGTAAGTAACAAGGAATGATCATTGAGGGCCTTGTTCTATGCCAGGAGACTAGGAGGGTACAGCGGAATGCCTTGTTGTAGTAAGTAACAAGGAATGATCATTGAGGGCCTTGTTCTATGCCAGGAGACTAGGAGGGTACAGGGGAATGCCTTGTTGTAGTAAGTAACAAGGAATTATCATTGAGGGCCTTGTTCTATGTCAGGAGATCTAGGAGGGTACAGGGGAATACCTTGTTGGATTAAGTAACAAGGAATGATCATTGAGGGCCTTGTTCTATGTCAGGAGACTAGGAGCGTACAGGGGAATGCCTTGTTGTAGTAAGTAATAAGGAATGATTATTGAGGGCCTTGTTCTATGTCAGGAGACTAGAAGGGTACAGGGGAATACCTTGTTGGATTAAGTAACAAGGAATGATTATTGAGGGCCTTGTTCTATGTCAGGAGACTAGAAAGGTACAGGGGAATACCTTGTAGTAAATAACAAGGAATGATCATTGATATAATATTCCAAAGAGCAAATAATTACAATAAGTTATTCCCACAATAACAAATTTTAGTTTTAATTAGCAGAATAATTATGTTCTCCTAGACAAGTAATGTTATCAAATATAAATTTTTACCTAACTGCTTGCGATTATTTTGTTGAAATGCCCATCTAAAAACGAGATGTATTATTTACATACACTTAATACTATTATCTGTGGCCCGTTTTACATATGACGTGCCGTACGGGCAATTCATGTTGAAATGAAATTATAACGTAGCAATTAAAACATAGAATTTACTAGGTCAGGCAACAAGACTTTAACTAAAAGGGAGGTGACCTGGCGGTCTAGGGGTAAGGTGTCAGACTTCTGTGCTGGCGGCCGGGGGCCGGGGGCCGGCGCAGACTTATCTGATTACCAAACCCTTCCTTCACCTCTGACAAGACATCTTGTGAATGTGGGGAATGCCAGGCCTCCACCATGGTTCGGATTCCACGTTAAACTGTAGGTCCTCCATTTCATCTCACAATCATCCTACCATTACACGTTAGCGTAAGTGCGTATAACCCGAACGGGTAGTAAGACGTGGTGATAATAATAATAATAACTAAAAGGGAATCTAGAAAACAGTAAAATAATATGTATTATGCCAAACAAATAAAAATAAAATAAAGATTGTAGGTTAGTAACATTATAGAACTTCGTTCCCTATATCCACCAAGCTTTACTTCGTGCATTAAAATCATTTTGGAACATTATAGCAATTTCAATTTAGCATTCCCTATAAAACCTAGATTACAATTGGGAGTATTTTTTATGAAATATTTCGTACAACAATTAGTTCCTTTCGTTAATTTTAAATTTCTGTACCTATACAAATGATAGAAAATTAATGGACGATTTGCAATTTTGGGATCCATCGTTTGATGTGGCTTGACTATTTGCGGAGTTATAAAACTAAGCAATATATTAGGTATAATAATGTATATAGGATGTTTGCATATTTAAGTGTTGAAATAGTATTTAAACGTTAATATATATTATACATCAACTATCACCCAGAACTAAGAAAGTTAATTTTTATATGGGGGTGGGGGTCTACTAGAAAATTCTACAATATCTTTAGCTAGTAAAAGTTTATATACACATAAGGACTCCCCTAATAGGGTCGAACAAATTCCAGAGGGGTTCCGGAAACCTTTAATCCACCCTCCTAAGCCCTTCACTATCATTAATTTAACAATTTAAAAAATGGTTCAACAATCTTCTGTTTTATATTTTTAAACATTGCGTACGAATAATAGATTGAAATATGATGATATTATAAATGTAGTCTATTAATTTTTTACTCTAAGCAAATAAACAAAGCCGTAGTATTTTTTATCTTACAAACAGTTAATCTCAAATTATGAAATAAATTTGGGTTAAAGCCGCATGGTTTAAAGCGCTGCTCTCACAGTAGATTAAACTGCCAATGACGAGGAAATTGAGATTATAATATCACTCGAATGTACAAAGGATGGTTTTTCAAAATGGATTCCACTTTCTCTCTCTCTTTCTATAAATGCAAATGTGGGTACACTTCCATTAAATATAACCTCCCTCAATCCTAAAATCATTAGCATAATTATTACATAAACGTATAACCCAAACAGATAGTAAGACGGGGTTTAAAAAAAATGTGTTAAAATATAACTGGAATTATTGAAACACATATAAGCTATTTATTAAAAGGATGCATGATAGTGATTTTATGTATTTTACTTCATTTATATTAGAAATGTAGGATGGGAAATAATTTGTGGAAAATTTCTCGTTTTTTCCCTGTATAATATGCATCATCTAGTTTTATCTAGTTTCTAGATCTAGTACTAGATCACGTACATTAGAGTATGTGTACCGATATTTGCGTGGAGGGAGAGTGAACAACTATTTTGGAAAACCACCCTCGTTATACCTCGATCTCTCCGTCATCGGCAGTCTAGTCTACTGCGAGAGTAGCGCGTTAGACCACGTGGCCACTGAAGTGGGTATCTAGTTATTTGAGTTGAACAAACACGATGGATAATATAATTTAAGTTTTGAGACTTACGCAGAATTTTAATGTATCCTAAGTACGTTAACACGAGCAAAATTATCGAATGAGTTCAAATATAAGGCGATAACAGCTGTTACAGTGCCCTCCTTACATTCACATGTCGACAACAGAGCTTGGTGGTTGAATTTGTAACTAACGTTGGGTCTGCTGTAGACCATGATGTAAAGAGATAGAGGTGAACCCACGCGCATGCTTACCCCCACCTTGCCACATTGCTGCCTGCCACTCTGACGTCACCTGGGTTGCAAGCTATCCGAGTTTTCACCCATGTTTAGTTTATCTTCAAGCTCCAATCCATTCTACTCGTTCCACCAAAAAAATATTCGTCATGCCAAATTTTGCAGTATATGGCTGTCATAATCATTCACTTAAAACTAAAGGTAGTTCAATTAAATACTTCCGATTTCCACAAAGGCAGAGGCAAAAAGTAAAAACTGTCACACAGCTTCTATCAAACACAACAAGCAAAGCACTTACTTTTCTAGGAGAAAAAACTTTACTAAAT